>OZ007575.1:43237611-43267611 GCA_963931925.1 Onchidella celtica | reverse complement strand
CACACTAGGTAAAGTGCCGTTAGTAGAAAGGTGGTCACGTCGTCTCAGCGAAATTTCCCATCTTACTTTTTCATTTTACGAGGACCTGGTGAATGATAAGGCATCTTATTTTATTTATTTTTTTTGTTGCTAAAAATCATTGTAAATTAATAATGTTAAAGATTGAATTTCGTTCAAAATGGATGTGTCCATGCAACTTATCGTCAAAAGTTGATACAGTCTACAATGTTACAGTGTAGGCTCCTGACAAAATGAGGCACTTCGTGCATTTTGGTGGTATCGAGATATTGGCATCACCAAATGGGTTATTCAAAGCCCTTTCATTTCGTTAAAAAAAAAATATTGCTGTAATTTAATTGGCAAAGAAGATAATTATGACCTCTCAAAGGCAGGAAGTGACACAACCACAGTTGTGACAAAAACGCCTCTAAAGTTTCAGCTTTTAGTCAAAATTATTAATGGCCTACCAATTTAAAGTCAGTTTTGAGGCATTTACACTTCTCAAGCAGGATTATCATTTGAAAAAGGAACAGTAAAGAGATTAAGCTTTTCAAAAATACTGAAAAAAGCGAAACCGGCCAAACTGCCCCCACGATGCCTTTTAACGATTTTCTCGAATCAAGCAGTGCCGAAATGTGCCTCATTTTGTCGGGCGGCTACACTGACATAGCCTTTAATCACGTGAGTTTTAGCTGCTTACATGTTCACCTTGTAGCTCTATTAGAATAAGAAGATGATGCAACCTTTGTCTACAAGTCAGTTTTCCTTGGCTCCACCAGCCGAAATTTATGGGCCGACTAATTTGATGGTGACCTGACGATAGTGAGTTTCAGTGAGATTAAACTAGTTGGCTGGTGTGCGAGGTCTCATTGAAACTCAGTGGCTTGATGTAAACTATCCAACTAAACGACACATCAAAACTCGTTGGAATGCGCCGGGCCTCAGGCGAAGACTCATCATGCAAACAGAAAGCAGAAGTGAATGGAAAAGGGAATGAGTTACTTTGGTATTAATCCCATGTCCGTAAAATGACATTTATATTAAGGCATGGCTACCAAAGCTGAGCCACCGAAGCTGATATCTTGTACATTAGTGAAGGGAGATTAATTATGACTGAACCTAAGAAAAAAAAATAAAAAATATTACGACAACGAACGCGGTGAGAGTAAAATTTCCGCGCTTCTGTGTGTTGCTGCCGTTGTATTTACAATGGTCTAGTTTGATCCAATTAATTATGTTTTACAAAGCGCGAAAAAGTAAATTCAAAATCAGGGCACAGTCTACCAAATACAAAATTAGTTGTAAAATATGGGCCTAAGCAAAATACCAAACAATAATTATTCCACTCACTGTGAAAAACGCGAACTCAGTTCTTGTTTTTTCTTTTTACATTTGCTGAAAATCTGGGGATTTTTTAATACATAGAAGAGGTATAGCAAATACACACTTTGTCACTTGCTTTAATGCATTTGTGGCACTTACCAAGCTGGTTCTCAGTTCCGATTTGTTCTAATTCCGTATTATCTTACTAAACACAAAAATGTTTCACTCCAAATTGTTCAGTTTGGCAAAAAGTGGAATTGGAACAAACGAGAACTGATGTCGCGGAACAAACACTACAGGATCCATGTGACATTGAGCTCCCATACACATTAATTTATGAGGAGGGATGAGAACGGACATCTCTGGCAAACTTTGTTGAACAAGGATTGTTGTAATTGAAAGATGAAAGATTAGATCAAAATGAACCTTTTACAATTTCTAACGATAAAAAGAATCGACAGAGATGTTCTTAGGAAGGAGATCTTCAGTGACATGGCTCTATAAAACTAATTTGAAGGCTATACGGGTGGTAATAATGGGGGGATAGGGAAAGACACAATCCAGTCTCGTAAAGTTTCTCTTTCTATGTTAAATGTTCATCGGTTTTTGTCGGGCAAATTTGGAGACTCAGAACACAGACAATAATCAGGTGTTACGGCAATGTTGTTGTTTATTTTTAAATCTCGGCGGACCGGGTCAGTGGCATATTAAGGAGTGAATAGTAGGCCAGACAAATGCAAAAATAAAAATGAACTTGAAATTGGGGGATTGTGCACTTAAATACAAATTTATGAATGGTTCATGGTAGAAAACCATTTGTACTTATCCAAGATATCCAATGCAAATGCCAAATTTGCCCGCCAGTCAGAGTCATAAAAATGTGGAGCATGTCCTAATTTTTGCGTCCGATGATCGTTGGCGGGCCATTAAGCATGATGTCTGATCTCTGGATCTTCTAGCGGGCCGACCGAAATCCCGTAGGGTGCCAATCCCTTGATAAACTCATTTTTGTTGCCTCTTTTGTGTGTGACTTTCCTATCTCCAATATAAACTTTAATCTAAAAGAAAACGAAAAGTAGACTATACCTTAGAGTCGTTCTTCTTTTGTTACGGAAAAAGCCAGTGTGGTACACTGGAAACTGTGTTATGATCCTAGATTTACCAGGGACATGTCATCTCGGGAGGTAAAACAAATTATTTTTAATTCTGCCCTTTTTTTTTTATAGTTCCTTTGTTCTGGTCTCATTTGCCAATAAGCAGTGTCGGATGAGCCTATAATTATTATCTGAAGGTGAAAAACAGTCGGATACGTGGTTACTTCCATAGTTTTCACAATTAATCTTTTTAAACTGATATTTGCTAATGGGAAACGCGCGCAACCAATTCATCAGTGACTTGTGTTGTGTGAAACAAATGGAGAAAGTTTTGATAGTTAGAACATCCAACGGAAACATTTCTTGTTGTTGTACACTTGTGTTTTATTCGTGATGGATTGCAAGTGTCTTTAATTAATTCAAAGTTGTTTACCGATCACTGAAACCCATTTTAGTTTCTAGTGTATGATTAAGAAAACCAAAAAGCTGGCCTTTATAACTTTTCTTTCACTTGGGACTTGAAGTTCACATGAACATGTTTTAATCTTGCTGTTTAGAGTGATTATGCGGAGGTTTTCTCTCAGAGACAATGCATTATTTTATTACAACACATTAAGTCCATAATTAAATTCGTGATGTGAAACGGTTTTGTTTCTCAGCAGTATTTTGTCTCAAAATTGTGACCTCCATTAATCGTTGATTGATGTTGAGATTTTTAAGTATCTTTGGTCCTGAAATAACAGTTCTTCTAAGGTGTTGCCTGGTCATTTACCATTTTGCAAGTGTTTGCATGCCCTTGAAATCGATGTAACAGATCTTTGCAAGGATAAAAAAATACTGAAGTAATAAGCGTGACCTTGCTCGGTATAAAGAGCGTATACTGTGAAAAAGCATTATTAAAGACAAGACGTCATTTAAATATAGATGTATAGTGTACTTTTGGTAGGAAGATGGTCTATAGAGATTAATGTGGCACTCTGTGGAATTCCAGAGGCATTATGTTTGTGTGAAAGATTGAAGGTTAGGAGAAGTAGGTGGGGGTAAGAGGAAGGGGAACAGAGGGAAAAAAAAAAGAGAGAGAGAGAAAGAGGGAGAGAGAAAGAGAGAGAGAGAGAGAGAGAAAGAGGGAGAGAGAAAGAGAGAGAGAGAAAGAGAAAATAAAAAGACAGAGAGAGACACAGAGAGAGAGAGAGAGAGAGAGAGAGAGAGAGAAGAGGCAGAAGAGAGAAAGAGAGAGAGAGAGAGAGAAAGAATGACAAGACGTCATTTAAATATAGATGTATAGTGTACTTTTGGTAGGAAGATGGTCTATAGAGATTAATGTGGCACTCTGTGGAATTCCAGAGGCATTAATTATGTTTGTGTGAAAGATTGAAGGTTAGGAGAAGTAGGTGGGGGTAAGAGAAAGGGGGACAGAGGGAAAAAGAGAGAGAGATAGAGAGAGAGAGAGAGAGAAAATAAAAAGACAGAGAGAGACAAAAAGAGAGAGAAGAGGCAGAAGAGAGAAAGAGAGAGAGAGAAGTGGGAGAGAGAGAAAGAGGAGGAGGGAGAGAAATAGAACGCAAAATAACGATTTTTTAAAACTACCCTACGAGTTTACCACGACAATAATATTTTGGCAATGCATGCACCTTTCACCTTAACCATTCCCCTGTTCAGAGACTGATATGAGCAGAATAGACATTTGTTAAAACCAGCTTACGCTCAGGGGCACCACGAGATTCAACAGTGGGCAAACAGTTTTTAACTGCGATATGGAAAGATTATTCAAGGCTTATTAACGGTTGACAGGCAGAGACTGCACATTCATGATTACTCATATTCTGTTCATTTTTCACATTCGAAAACATTGCGAATGACTCTGACTTGAGAGTCTTAACGCTTAGAATGAAGAACCTTCGCGATGGTAACTATTATAATGACCATTTTGTTGAAGGTAGTTTCATCGGCCGATCTGTCACGCCAAATGATGAAAGATTAGTGCCATCCTTATTTTTGAGATTCGTAGGTTTTTGTAATCTGTTAGTAATATCCTCTTTAATTCTCTTCGGATGTGAGTTCCATGAATGTTGTTACTAGGAAGTATGTAATTCAAGTTTTTTTTTGTTTGTTTTTTTTCGGGTAGGGGTACACCGCGTACGTATTTTAATGATTTTTGTGACTCCAGAGCTAGAGAGCTGGTCGCGAAATCCTTCGGAACTAAGCTACTCTTAACAACAGCCTTAATTAATTATTCTTTCAGATTTTCTTTTTGTTTCCCTCCTGTTTTTTTCTTGGCTGGAAAGGTAGAGGACAGGGTTAGGGATTCTACAAGATTTAGGCTTGAGGATAATTAGGCTTGGGGTGCCTATTTACTTACAACGACAGTCTATTCCACATTATGCTGGATGTCCTATAATTATCTGCTCGATTTTGTATAATACGATTACAGTATGGCGGTCTTCCCGAATTTCATGTGCTGCACAGAGTCAAAACCGCCTGACGCCATGGTGTTCCGTCAGTTGCTACTGCCATCAGTGGTACTTCTTTGAGCTCCAGGCCCATGACTTGGCTCTCACGTCTAAAGCTGGGTTTTCATGTGTATTGAAACGGAAGCGTCAAAATCCATTCAAGAAATGAAAAAGAAAGAATGTTTTCTTCGGTACAGAAACGCCCTTTCCGTACTCATGGAAACATTCTTTCTTTGTACTACTTGACGGATGTTTGACGTTTCTGTTGCCGTTTCCTTTTCAGCATACATGAAAACACGGCTTCAAGCTGGATTCTCATGTGTACGGTCACGGAAGCAGCAACGGAATCATAAAAAAATCCTTCAAGTAGTGAAACAGAAAGAATGTACAAACGGAACAATCCTTTCCTTTTACTATTTGATGGATTTGCGTTGCCATTACCGTTTCCATACACATGAAAACACAGCTTAAGGGCTCAGCAAAGTGTTTCCTTTTGTTCTTCTTATCATGCTAGGAGCATGATTAATTTGCCTTTTAGAAGCAAAATGTAGATATTGCACTTTCACAATAATAATGTACAATGCAAAACGTTTAGCACCACAGAACTGTAGCGAGATTTTTCACCTAATCAAATTAACCCCGGATTGTCTCTATGACAATTTCCTCTTGGTGCTGTCCTTCACCAAGATTTCACATTCCCGTTGTGAACACTTTGATACAAAACATGAACTAAATCCCATTAAGAGGATGATGTTATCTATATAACCAATACTTTGTCTACACAAAATAATCTGAATTGATAGATTCATTTGAGCCCCAGGCGAATTTAAAGTTTAATTTCCATTAGTGCAGACATAAATTTGTGGCCGGAGGCTTTGGATATAATTTAGCTATGGATACTTCTCATTCCTTAACCCTTTTGATGCCAACCCCAAATGTCCTTCCTCCCTTTAGACTACCAGAATAATGGATTATCGGATAGGAAGACAACAAGAAATAGTAAAATGAGAAGTGCAAAAGCAGGCCGGGATAATGTCGGTCTATGTATTGGCCTCGGGGCCGTTTTAGCATTACGGGCATTGCTAGTCCACCAACACACATGGTTCTCAAACAGAAACACAAAAAAATCGCAAGTCATTCAACCCGATGCACTGAGCATCCGGATCGGCTTCTATCTGCATCAAATCAATCCTATAATAAAAGTGGATCAAGGCTATCCTACACAGGTGGTCACCGTCAAATCCAAAGCTGGGAAGAGGGAGGTGAGAGTGGCAATCGGAGGAAGCATCCAGACTGAACGGATGGGTTCACATTAATAATTAACCCTCTTCCTGCCACAGAGCCGATATATCGGCCGTGTGGCAGTCCAATGCAAGATATGATGGGACGATATACCGGCCCTGTGGCAGCAAGAGGGTTACTTAGTAGTCACCATCTATCTCCATGCACTCAATCAGGGGTTGCTCACCCGAATTTCCCCTGGTTTACTTAATCCAGTGGTTCTGTCTTCTTCAGGTTATCGGCCCCTTAGACTTCAAATTTTCTTTCCTCGCCCTCCTTCTCTCTCCTCATGCCCCCGCCATCCCTACTCAGTGATGTTAAGTTTTTGAAACACTTATCAATGACAACAGGCGTGTTGATTATTCATAATGAAACAGAAAGCATTCTTTATCAAAGGTATGCAAAAAAAAACAAAAAAACATCATCGGCCTTTTAAGTTGATAAAACCCATCTACCCAAGCTGTTGAAATAGTCAGAGGCTGCCATGTATTTGCCCCCAAATCGCTCTCCATTCATGTTGTCGCCTCCTCTCCCGTCGCGGCCCCCTTCATTGTTTTCGCCCCCTTGTCGCCATTTTCTTCGTTTTCGCCTCCCTGAAAATCAAAATGGCCCCCCCCCCCTTTTTCCGGGGAGGGGGCGATATCGCCCACCTTGAGAACCACTGACTTAATTAATGCTATCTATATTTTAAGGCTTGCCGACACATGACGCCAGTTACTGATTAAATTGCAGGGAATGTATAAGCTTTAAAATTTTATACACAGGTTACAACAGATACTCAGATCATAATGCTACCACTGATAGTTATCAATAAAAAGGTGTCTATTTTTCTAATATATATTTGTTTCGGTTCTTTTTAACCTTGCATGATGTCTCTTTCGGCGTTCGTGGTTTTCATGTGACCACCTTACAAGAGCACTCTATTTGGGGCGTATTTCCCTGATAGGAACACCGTACGTGGAACACTATCATATTACAGCATGGGACACTATTTGAGGGGAGAGAACGAGACAGGCAGACAGACAGAGACACACAGAGAGAGAGAGAGAGACAGAGAGACAGAGAGAGAGAGAGAGAGAGAGAGAGAGAGAGAGAGAGACACAGAGAGAGAGAGACAGAGAGAGAGAGAGAGAGAGATGTACATCAACCGGGGTGAATGGCGCAAGGAAGATTTTTAATAAATTAATAGACCCGGCACCACAAAACGCTAGTCACACTTAAGACAATAAACAAGAACTCAGAACAGTGAAAGTGACATAGTTCATAATTTTATTCATTTTTTTCTTGCATTTCATGGGAAGATAAATACACTTCCAGTTTGTTCCGAACTGAATCTTTAGCGCAGTAACACGACAATATCATGACTATATCACCAGTCACTTGGCACAGAGCTGAAGACGATAGGCAGTAAATGATCAAAGCTCACCATAAATAACTCTCAACATCCTAGCTCAAATCAAAATGATGTCTTTGAGATCAATTTGAACAAACCAAGGATTTTCACATCATTTTCACAAAACTGTAGACTCTGAAAAGCCTACTTTGAGACCAAGACAAAAGCAATTAATAAAGCCATGCAGGAATATGTCATCGGGTATCCTCCATATTGTTGTACATGTATGCATCTTTGCCCTTTGAAGAAAATCTTTATCGAAACTTTGAAGAGTAGTGTAAAATCAGAAGAAGACAGTACGTCACAAACACATACCCCAAAAAGTTATTAACCAATTGGAATGACATCATCATCAGTTGCCCTGTCTGGAATGGACATTGGCGATCATGGCCCTCCACTCGGATCTGATATCAACCAAACTCAAGAAGGACTTGTTGTTAAGACGTTTACTTGTTGTCCATGAATTAAGACTTTCAGTGAGAGATTTTCTCTGTCTACCCCTGCTTTTCCTGTCTTCGATCTTCCCTGTGACTGCTAGATACTTGAGGCTCCTGGGGCGACTGGTGTGCCCCAGAAATTTCGTCTTATTGTTTTAATTCATGATCTTTTCAGATTAGAGTCTCTCAAGACTGACTCATTTGATTTTTTCTCCATCTATGATGTTCTCAATATTCTTCTAATAAACCGCATCTCTGCTGCTTCTAACTTCCTCTATATTTCTTTGTTCATTGTCCAACAATCACATCCGTATAAAAGCACTGACTACACTTACGTTTTCAAGAGTCTGATTTTTGTGGTCGTTGATATATTTCTGTTCATTAATAATTGGAATTAGGAGCAAAGAGAACCATTTTCATGACAAACTTCAAAATCAGCCAAATGTCCCATACAACAATATGGCAAATACCCCACGATATGCAAGTTTCGTTATTATCATAGCCATTTCATGCAAAGGAAAGAGGAAAGTTCACGCGCAAGTGGAACTAAGAATGGTTATATTGGCTGGCGGTACCCGGCAATATACATTGTTCTGCTGCTTTTGTTGTTTGTCTAACTTATAGTCTTATTTAGTGGCTGGCCATTTAATTATATATATAAACAAAAAAAGTTTTAACATTCTAAAAGGGATTGCTGATTTAAAAAGAAAGAGAGAGAGAAAAGGAAAAAAGCCACGAATTCATGGTTTAAAGTTAATGTTTTTCAGAATAGCATGAAATAAAAATTAATGATTTTCAGAATAGCATGAAATAAAAGTTAATGTTTTTCAGAATAGCACGAAATAGACTTTAATGTTTTTCAGAATAGCATGAAATAAAAGTTAATGTTTTTCAGAATAGCATGAAATAAACGTTAATGGTGCATGGAGGCATTTACGTGTTCACAAGATGCTTGCACGTGCCTTCAGCAGCCAATAAAAGGAGCGAAAACGGTAGGTCTAAAAAAATACCATGCTGGTCCACGGATGTTGTCTTGCTAGGTAAAAAAAAGAACAGCAGCATCAGTTGAAGTTTTAATGTCATCAACAGTCTTTAGTTTCACTCACTTTGCATTTCCACAGTTTGAATCTTTCTGTCAGGGAAATTAATGTAAAGTTCCATTCTGTGCTGTGGACCTTATTCTTGGCTACGCATAATATAGACTAACTGAATTCCGATTCAGAACTAAGATCCCAAATTCAGATGTCAAAATAAATAAGTGACATACTGTGGTGATCCAGGATTGGGAACGGACTTATTATAATTTCGTCAATGGCAACAGATCTTGCAGTTCCTTCATTCGAGATGGGGGAGGGGAGGGGGGATAAAATAAATGAAGTTCCTAAGCCTAAATTCAGACTATTCATCGTGTGGCTGGGGAGGGGTGGATATTAACACTATATCAAAGCCAATAACCAAATCTGACAGTACAAAGACAGGATATGGTTATCGCATATTTTAAAGACGTTAGTGAAATGCAGGAATGCTTGTTTTCATCTCATGGAACGAAACCACACACAGATAACGAGAACCAGAACCACAGCACATCCACCACTTCACATAAACTGGGGCCAGGATTTTATAATGTTAAGCCTTTGGAGTTGTCCTGCAGTACTTCATGTCCCTCACTGAATTGGTCACCGTGACATCTGGTCATCTTGCAGAGCTTTAGCTAACTTCCCCATGGCCACGTCCATACGCACCAGAGTACACAGTTCCGAATTTACACCGTCCGGACAAGGATACAACTTTGATGAACCCGCTTCACTTTCTGAGCGTTTGCCAATGTTTCTAACCGACACTGCATCTGCCTGAGCTGCGTCTTTCCGAAGCCTGGCGTACACTCGGAGATACTCGTAAAAACAGTCAACCTATAGGAAGAAATACCAGAAAGGAAAATGATAGTTATCAATTTGTTCGAAGAAATATAAAACAAATTAACAAACAACAAAAACAACATCAGCAATTCCAAAACTGAGCGTTGTCGGCTCTATGGTCAAGAATACAAAATGAGGCGAGAATCACGTATTTCAACGTCTGGTGGGAGTAGTTATACGATTGATTGTCAATACATTCATTCACAATACGCTCCCACCTGCGTCCATTACGCTAAAAATAGATTATGGTGCTTCCGTAGAATTCAAATCCCATGGCTACCATGGTCTTATGGCGTGAAATGAGGGCGGATCTGGCGATAACCGGGCTTAAGGTGAAAGATCAAAGTCCTGTGGAAACCCATCCAAAGGCGGAAACATTTTCTATGGAAACTGAGATTTGCTCATAATATGAAATATTTGCCATTTTTCTCCATTCATTTAAAATATTTTGCTTGAAATCGTCTTACAAACATTTTATATTGATTTTTAAAGCGGTATACAAATTTCACCTTAAGCCCGATTTCTCCAGATCCACTCACAGATGCTTTGACCTTACCTTCCTACACACAGTGGCAAATCCCCAGATGATACATTATTATAATGGTATAAATTAGGTATTTTATGACAGCACAACTAGGGCAGTGGGTATTTAAAAGCAAGGATAGATAAAATATTCCTACAGTTCCATCCTCTGTTGGCGGCTGGGACAAATTTAACTGATGACATGCTGGGGGTGTATCATCTCTGCCAGATGATTACCTATTTGCCTCATCTATTATAGAAATCCCCATCAGCGTATCTTACTTTGAAATAACCGTGTCAAAGGATAACAGCTCCTACGAGCAAGAACATTAAGTGTTCAAAATGGGTGCTACAGTTGCCTGAAATACACCCAGTTTGTCCACGACATAAAATTACGTCAGACAAAAAGAGGATCACAAACATTCGTAAATCTAAGCTACTAAACTGCTTAGCCTAAATGAAATTTGATTTAATTTTCACCGAGCTTTGACGAAGAATAGAATGACTTGCAGAATATTCACAAACAGTGTAATACAACAATGACATAAGTTGGAGAGGGGGGGGGGGCGTATGGTTGATTTTGTTGTCTTCAAACTAGAAACAGATAAATACGCCCTTCCAACAGGCGTCGGGGGACGGCCGCATCCGATGGCCCCATTATTGTCACGCCACTGAAGACACCAGGGGTATGATAAGACTTACCCTTTCCATTTGGCTAGGACATAGTCTCCAGGCATCCGCCCCTGCGTGACTCCGCTTGTCATATGATGTCATAACGTCACTGTTCTTGGATAGCCCATCTGAAAGGATAGAGATTAACATTATTTTCTCTTAGCCAAGTTTCACCAGTATGAAGTGACAATTCAAAGGTCTCTTATGCAGAGACGTGCGAATGTTTATACTAAATAATGACTGTGTCATTTATATTTTTTGATTCTCTGGTATCACGATACTCGGCCATGAGACCTTGGAAAAGAACACGAACATGTCGATACAAATGAATGTTCACACGAGGTAGGTGAAAAAAAGTAGAAGTAAATCCACTGACCGTTCAAAACCGCGCTGAACAAGATCTAGATCTATCCTTGCCGCAGTCGGGGCAAACGCTTACAAACTTTTGAAGAGAATTGGGCATTGAATATAATGGATCTTTCTGACAATAGAACATGGCGTACACTGACAGCCCGGCTTCTATAAATTTAGAGCTTGAGTTTCAGGTTAGGTTTAATGGAGCGTCAACACGATAACGGCCACTTGGCACATTTCACGTTTTTTTTTTTTTTTTTCGTTATCTTTGGCCCTCAAATTCTTGTAAATAAGATCAAATAAACGTAAAGTTAAAAGTTTTAAGGAAAAGGATCCGTACTGTAAAGTATGTCTATAATGTATACCATGTAGATATAATAAAAAATCTCTTAAATTAACTTGTACACTTCGACCTCTTTCAGAAATAACAAGGTGCGTTGCCGGTCCACATAAAAAAAATTCTTACGTGGATCCGCAGACATACTGCATCCTTCGAATGTCCGTCAACTTCAGAAATTTTGTTCAATTGTGGCATTTATAAATAGTAGAAAAAAGGGCCAAAGGCAAAACTAGAGGTCCAAAAGTTCCTTGACCACAATCTGTCCTGAGTGCTTTCTGTAGTATCACAGAGGGACCAGATAATAGAAAAAACAACCGCAACAATTACAGAAATAAGGGCAGTGACATCTTCAGTAACAAAGTGATGCTCCTATGCCTCAGTAGCAAGGACTTTACTGACATGCCATTGTTTCATGTGCCAGGGTTAAACTTGTGGCTATAAAATAAACGGGTATCCCTGGTGACCCTTAGGATTGTTAAATTTATGCTCTGCGCAAAGTGACGTGGTCTTGTCCCAGACTGCAACTCTGTATGTGAATAATTCACGCAGCCACCCGCTGTGTGGCAATAATTTGACAGATACTTTTAGAACGTAGACACATACAGGCACAGAAAGTTGGTATGATTTATTCATAAGTGTGTTGGGCTAAAAGCCACTTAAAAGTACGGGGAGAACAGACTGCTGGGTAGAAAGATACCACTATCATTCACTGGGCAATGTGGGAATGTTTAATGCCAGGGATCAGAAATAGGACTGTTCCTGGAAAGATGGTGACTCTGCTTGGAGACGGTTAGTGCTGATGCCTTAAACTTAACTTTGTTGAATGTGTGGTTGCCGTTGCTGTTGCTGTCCCCTCCCATCACCTCATTTCCCATAGCATGATTGTAAAATGGGGTCCTCTTCTGTTTCCGGTGGGAGGGGGGGGGGGATTTCTGAGCTTTTTGTGTATGTGTCTGATAACTTGCAAAAGATAAGTGACAACGTTTCTATTTCACGTTTCATTTTTTGCCTGAAGGATATCTATCAGAACCGAAAGCGCGCTCTTTTTTTTCATTCCAATTCTATTAAGGTTTATGTTTATTACAACGTTTCTCCATTGTTTCTATGCCAGGGCTTTGCAACATACACGTTTTTTCTCTCCATATTATATCTTTGTACCAGAGATAATTTTTGTACTTCTTTTGCCAAAGTTTTTTTTTCCAATCCAAACTTTGTGGTGTCTGTATTTAAAACAATCTTTGCCGGTTGCCAATGGTTACGTTGAGAGTTGATTTTCAGTGTACACTAGCAGGAAAGCCAAGGCTGCTGAATTTGCTTGCAAAGTCGAATGGAAAAGAAAAAGCAGCACATCTCGTGTGAGTGAGGTCAAGAATTATCACAGCAAAGTTTATTTGTTTCAAAAGAAAGCTCATCTATTTCGTACGCGCGGATTTTAATCAGGATGAAACAATCAATTTTGACAAAGGAGTTTAACATTCGAAACGATCAGCTTTGAGATAGGGGACTATGTCAACAACCGCATTTTCATAATTGGTGTGGAAAAAGGAGATCGTGGTTTTGGCAGCTGATGTTGTCATTAAGTAAGGAAGATAGAAAAAAGAAAAAGATCTGAAAGAGTTTGTGTGTGAGAGAGAAAGAGAGAGAGAGGGGGAGAGAGACGGGGACAGAGTCGGACAGAGAAAGAGACACACAGAGATAGACAGACAGAGATAGAGGCAAAGAGAGTCCGAGTGTGGGAGACAGAGACAGGGAGAGAGAGAGAGAGAGAGACAGAGAGACAGAGTGAGACAGAGTGAGACAGAGAGCGATAGTGTGAGGGAGACGGATAGAGAGAGAGAGAGGGACAAAGAGTGAGTCAGAGTGAGTGAGACAGAGACAGACAGGAACAGACACAGAGAGAGAGTGTGTGTGTGGAAGAGACACAGAGAGACAGAGAGAGATAGACTGAGAGAGACGGAGACAAAGAGAAACAAACAAAGAGGGAGAAAGAGGAAGAGAGAAGCACACAGAGAGAAAGACAGGGAAAGAGAGACTAAAGAGAGGGAGTTCACGAAATATCATAAAAACCAAAGAAAAACTGTGGGGTTGCAGCAGGGCTATAAGCAAAGTCAAAATTGGGAAAAAAATACGACCTTTTCTTTTTGCCCAATTTTGACTAAAGAGGGGGAGAGAGAGAGAGGCAGACAGACAGACAGATAGGTAGGCAGAGAGAGAGAGAGAGAGACAGACAGACAGAGAAAGTGAGAGAGAGAGAGAGAAGGAGATAGAGAGAGAGAAGGAGTCCTGCAGCTGACTCATTAAACAAAGTGGAGTAACATCAACCACCGTGCAGTGTTCTTTAACTGGCAGGGTTGTACCATGGGATCAGTACTCGCCCGGGTGAACTTCAGCTACCGCCGGACGCTATTGTTGAGATAATCATACCATTCCGTTGTCTCCAGCGACAGCTGAGAATGCTATAACAATTCAAGCTCGCGGCTCTGAGCACAACAATTTACCACAACCAAGAATGTTCCTTAATGATGGAAAGGGAAGGGAAAAACGAGGAGATTGAATAGCACTGGACCAAGCTCATTTACTATTGAAGTCAGTACTTTTTAAAGAAATGATCCCCCTCCCTTCCACTCCCACCAAACACACACACTCTTAATATCCGCTCGTAAACACACACACTGACACACACACACACATACTACTATACTAGTACACATTGTCACGCCCAGCTTCTTGATTGGTTACTGTCTCATTCTTCGGTATGTGAGTGTCTAAATTAAATTTAGACTTCGCCTCCTCCCCGCTTCCAACCCAATTATACATGGACTCCCCGGTCCAAATATCAATTTTACAATATTACACCCTCTATTACGCTTGGACCTCCCTACAGCTCAACCCCGTTTCCTTAATTTCAATTGAGAATGATTAAATTGCTGTTGGGCATGTTAAAGATACCTTGGCAGTTGGGAAATCGAGAAGAGCAGGCCGAACAAGGCAGCTGCTCGGGCCGGGGGATTTTTTTTTCCCGTACGAGCTTTAGCAAATTCGGGAGCGGGACAGCAACACACCCTCGAACACAGGACAGCTCCAACACATCCCAGGGATTTTCGGTGACGTTCAGAGACATATCAGGCACAGTCCAGAGATTGCAGCACCCATGGCAGTGTTCGATAGGACGAGACATCCCTTAGCCGATGACCTGTGTTCGGGGGTCTGTTGCTGCCCCGCTCCTGAATTTGCTAAAGCTCGTACGGAAAAAAATCACGAGCACCGGCAAGATTTAAAAAAAAAGAAAAGAAAAAATACAAGAAAAACACGGAGAAGCCAAATAGAAACAAGAAAAGCGAAGTGCAAACGCCAAGAACAGAGAATCTCGTAAAATAAAGACCCAAAAACCCTTAAATTGCTGTTTGATGGTTCATGTTCTTCACGGCTATTGCTGAAATTTTGTTGAACAACTGAGAGAGGAGATCAGTCGTGAAGTGGATAGTAGTTTGACTACATGACAGCTTTACGGTATAGGTTTTAAAGATGTTTAATTATTATTGTCGTCGCGTTTTTTCCATTATTGTTACTAGATCTAGCCAACCCGCGCAAGATAAATCTTGCAAATTTTCCATGTATCAAGCCCAACAGTATAATAGATCTAGACTACATTAAAACGGCATTTGGATTCGATGCAATGACCAATAGAACTTACTGTTACGCCACCATTTCACGTAGAAATACACTGATGTGATTACGCTCATTTTCCCCTACCAATATGTAAAGAGAGGTCAAGGACACAATTTCCGGTCACACTTTTCGGTTCTATCCCATGAAAATGCGTCTGTTTTTGCAGCACAAAAATATTTAATTTGAATAATAGTAAAGACTGATTTTTGCTTAAAATGAATGTGTCCACGTGACTCTTCGTCCAAAATTGATGCAATGCACCAAGTTTCATCATTTTTGATGCCGTAGTCGCGAAGTTTTAGCTGCTTACAGGTTCACCCTCAAGCTCAATTATAGTAAGATATGTGCATTTTTGTCTTTCGCAAGAAAATGAGGATCGAGACTTTGAAGCGTGGTGTAAAGTCAGAGGACAGCATTACGCCACAAACACATACCCCGAAAAGTTTTTAACCGATTTTATTATGTCATATACTTAATGAAATTAGGAGTGAGAGAACCATTTTAATGATAAAACCTGAAAATCCGACAAAAAAAATGGCGTCACAACAACATGGCACAATATATACAAAGAAAAAAAAAAAGAAGAAATTTGAGAAAAATAAACTTCCAAAATAAATAGAATGTATTTTTCAGGCCATATTTTAGAACATTAAAAAAAAAAAAAAAGATCTATATAATCTGGAAAATGCAATTCTGATAGAAAAAAAAACACAAAGAAAACAGCTTCAATAAGCATAAAGAAGTACAACAAGGGAAAGCAACATAGATATTATCTAAAACATTAATAAAAACTTGAGCTCTTTATAAAGACTTGCAGCAGCCAGTAATCAAAACGTTGAAACCAAAGCCTGATCTGCAGGACTCAGCTCCTTTTTCCCCCCTCATAACAGCATGCCGTAGTGGTAGCCTTGCTCAATGTGATATTGTCGAACAGTCATGTTGTTGTGACCAAAAACGTTTCTAAAGGATGAGGGGCTTGTAGGTCCCCTCAGTGTACACCTGCATTTTTTTCCCATACATAGATTAAGCCCATTTAATCTAAGAATCAAGACGTGCAGTACGTACTCTGGGTGAAATTCATTTTTCAGTTACAATAACTATCGAGAGCCAAAACATATGACTGTTATAATTTTGGTTTTTAGTTTGTTTGTTGTTTTCGTTTGGGTGGTGGGAGGGGGGGGGGTCCAAAATAAAGAAGGCGGGGGGTCCAATTATAATATGATATCATTAAATTCGGGCCGTGGATGTAGAGTGTTAGTATAATTGTGATATTATATTTGTACGGGGGGGGGGGGGTCTAACTGTAATGCTACACCGGCCCTGACACAGAATTCACCCCAGGGTGTTATCAAACAGTTTGACAGCTTCCTATGTGGTGTGGATTTCAACTATAATTTCAACACGGATCTGGTTTCAGTCCTTGACTCGTCAGAGAAGTATTTCTGGAGGATACTCGCAAAAACGTGATCTGTATTGTCAGTGATCACATTGCTCAGTGGCTGTAATTAAGGCCGTAATTAACACTGACTGATTATATCAATGCTATGAGGCCCGTGGCAATTTGAATTTAAGTTTGGTTTTTCCGGTGCATCTGCACGATAACGGCCACTTTGCACCTATCACGGTCTATTTGGGTATTTTATTCATGTTTTGTACTCAAAGCTTCCAAACTTCACAAAGTAGAATTAAATAGTTCAATAATAATAAATGTTATCTCGTCGGTAAAATACTCAGATGTTGTGTTGGACGAATCTGAAAAAGAATTTTGTAAATGAGTATAAACGTTTTTAAATCAAGTTATGATAATTATCATAGATCTTAGCCTCTTTCAGAGACGGTATTCTCTTTCAGTATAACACTGGAATTTACGAATTCCTTAGGGCTTTGAAATAACAGTTCACCCATTGTATGTTATTTCACTCCTCGCTGACACCTGAGCATTTGGACCACAATAACACCAACAGGCAATGCTTTCACAATGTGGCTCCATTAAAACAGTAATTAAAGAACAGCGTTGACATTTGAGTGGCTCATTACTATAACAGTTCCGGTGTCGACTGACTATCTAAAACGCATAGGGTTCTGGTTATAGCTAGTCAACCCGTTCAAAAACATCTTGCAAGAGAGACGTAGAATAAGGGCAGTCGAGGAACGAAATTTTTGATCATACTTTTCGATTCCACTCGACGAAAATGCGCCACTCTTTTGCAGCTCAGTCGGCAAAAAGGAAAACGTGAATAAATAATATTAAAGACTAAATTTTGTCCAAGATGGATTTGTCATCAAAAAATGAGGTAGAATAGAAAGTTTTAAAATTTTTTGGTCGTGTAGTCACGAAGTTTTAGTTGCTAAGTTGTTCGCCCGTCAGCTCCATTATAGTATGACGGTGCTGATAACTGCTTTCATCCAAACAGGACTATGTACCTTGAAAGCAAAGAATTAAATTATCTCAGTGACGTGCAACTATCGTTATTTTATTACAGTCGGTAAATGCCCGCGGCTTCTTGTATCAGTAAACTGCCAGTTTGTTCACCTTGAAAGGTTTGTTGTCGTTGTTCTAGTTGTTGTTTCTGAGGTTTGTGGATGGGGGGTGGGGGGTTGACATATCTGTGTTCCTGGAAATAGAAGTACTCGACGGATACCCTCCAGCAAAGAAGGTTACGTTACTCATTAGGGAACAAAATCCAGTCTGCTTCAATATCCTGCTTACTCAGTACGTAACTAAAGGCATACTCTACCATGTTCTTGGGGGTGAAGAGTAGAAGAAAAGGAACATTAAATTATTATACTCCATTACCGATTTCTTTTTCCCTCTCATAATAATCGCCCACGCCAAAATGTCTGCAAGGTGAGAGAGAGAGAGAAGGAGAAAGAGAGAGAGGAGAGAGAGAGGGAGACAGACAGATACAGACAGACAGGCGAGCAGACGGGCAGACAGAGACAAAGACAGAGAGACAGACAGCGAGAGAGAGAGAGAGAGTCTCTCTTCAATGCCCTTAAGACATTGTTATAACCCATTCTGGACAAATTCAATCATTGAATTTATCTGACACTAGTCAGTCACTTTACAAATATCTATCAAAGAAATGGACATGCACGACTTTTGGACTCAACGTCCAGCAGATTGATATCAAAAGAAATGGTGCTAGTGTTTCCATTGGCAGAGTCCTCTGGAAAGAACAACGTGAAATGAACTAAACAAAGCCATTGTCATCAATATCAATTCTGGATGTACATAATTATTATCCTCAAAACATTACGGCTACTGGCGATGTCAGAAAATTTCCAAGAAGTTCATGAAACGGCAGACTAGATGCCTAGGACAAACTCTATGCTCATTTGCACACTCAGCAAATCGTGACTTTTGAATAACTAAATGATACCGATTGCAACTTTCCACATAATTCATTTATTATACACAAACATAAGAAAGGCTCTTGTTCCATGTAGGGCCCTAGACTGTTAAAGGGATCTTTCTAAAATCTGGTACAAAGAAGTGAAATTATTATAATCTTCCTGAGGTAATGGGCTAGACGATTGCATACAATTAAGTGCGACTGTGGATCTAGTGTCAAACTGTACAGACAATGGAACTCTTAACTTGTGGGAGAGTTTAGATGACATGTTACGTACCGGGGACACCACACCATAATTTATGTGCGTTGAGTGAACCAAATTCTCGGTGGGCACTGAGTCCTACCTTGTACAATAGATATCGGAATTGTCTTTTCGTCCTATTTTGCTCGGTAAATTCCATTATTTTTCACACTGCCAACCACCCCGCGTGAGTGGGTCGGCATCGTTTACTGCGTGCATCCAGCAAAATCTCTGGCGACAAATGTTATATTACACAGATAAAAACAACGTCTTTAAATAACCAGGCGTTGGTAATTGAAATTGAAAAAATATGCATAATCATCTCACAGCGAAACGTGTAAATACCCTCGCTTATTCTAGTCACAGACAAAGCAGCATGGGTGTGTTGGTAATGAATCCTTTTAACCTGTTTTTTTATCAAATGACAAAAGCGAGTAGTTCAGGGTCTGGGTTCAATTCTTTTTTATTTTTGCAATACAGACAGCTGATAATTGATGTTATTTCTGCATACTGAGGAGTGAAAAATGATATTTTCAGAATTTACCAAGATGACAGATTCTTCCCTCTATCACAATGTTGTCTTAATTTTGTTTCAGCTTGGCTTACAATCATGTCCCTCACTCACCACAGGAGTCTAACATAGAAAAATGGACTAAATGAAGTAACATCTAATTTTGATGACGCAGCTTTCTCCAGAACCAGGAAGTTGTGAAGTAATATTTAATTTCTTTAAAATTAATTATTTCATTAAATTAAACCATGTGATGGACAGATCGTGGGTTATGTGGCAGCTGGGAATTGCTGTGGTGGCCCTGGTGGCCTTGGGCATGCTTGATATTGGTATTTATTTAAGTTACCGGATAATTCTAAAGCCGAGATAATACTGGCTGTTAATAATACTAGCTAAAATAGACATTGGTGTGAATTGTGAAGTCCACAGTGCTCCTAAAACACATCAAGAGTACATCAAAAACGTAACATGCTAACTATGACTAAGCAAGTTATAGGGTCAGAGACACAGTCTGAGAATTCAAGACCTTACGGCGTGCTGTGCACGATTAAATGCTTCTTTTAAGTTTTGGCACCCCTAAAACAAGTGACTGATATTTTTTTAACAACGCACAAACCGTCATTGCTTTACACAAACACCATATGTCATTTTTGACACTTTTGATATATTAATAAAAAAAAAAAAGAAAAGATTTCTTTTCCTGTCATTTGATGACTTATCAGTAACTTGCAACCTTTGGCATGACTAACTGACCAAACTATACACTCTTCAGGCCTTAAATGTGGCAGGAAGGTGGCAATTGAGATAAGGAAGATGATGGCTATAATTGTTTACTTCAAGCATGTATTTAAAAAAAATAACAATGTTTAGAGCTCTGTAACATCTGTATTTGTGCATGTTTGTTTCGTAATATAATTATAGTACCGTCCATGTCATAAAAAGTAATCGTATCAAGCGTTCAGTTTTGTGCGTAGTGTTCTGGTGCGCATGAGTTCTGAAACAAGACTGTAGTTTATTACTTTTATTAAATGAGAGAGAGAGAGAGAGAGAGAGAGAGAGAGAGAGAGAGAGAGAGGGGGGGGAGCACACGATTGTTTATTCCGGGCAATGCCCGGTAGGTCATGCTATTATAATTCTATTGGGGTATTCCATTTTGTTTTTATTAGTGCATTTCTTTTTCTATAACATTATCTGATTGCCCTCATGCTCAGGAATACAATGAACAGTCAGTTGCCTTTTGGAGTAAGTCTGACATATACCATTATCTTAGGGCAGTGACAAAATGTACACATCAATTTATGCACCGAGTATATTTATTTGTCTCTTTATATTTTCCGTAGGCAGATGAGATCATCTCAAAGTGGGGATTACAAAGGTGGGATGGTAAGTTCGAAATAACGAAAAAGCAGAGATGATCGCTTCGTACAGACACAATGGCGGTTTTTTGTTTTTTGTTTTTGTACAAACATTCCAAATTTTCTTGGACGAGTAAAACAAGAAATAAAAAAAAGACAACAAAGAAAGTGCTCATGTCTCCAGCATGTATCTGTAGCAGGAAACCACCCTAGAAAGATCAATGGGTTGGCCAGCTGATAGACGGCATCCCTCCAAAGTATGTCATGGTCATAATGTCACGATAACATACTCCCCCACGTTACAACTACGTGCCCTTTGGGCCCTCCACGAAGCAAGAAAACATCAGTTCCATAAATTGGAATTAAATTGTTTTCTGAAAACTTCACTAAAGTACGAGCTATTTCGAACGTGCTGAAAACGCCGCTTTCGTCTTGCAGGAAATGAAAGTCTTTGATCTGCCTACCTAAGCTTCCTTTTTCGTGTTGCCGCGTTGTTGTTGTTTTTTTTTAAATCTTCTATGCGCCTGTCATAACTTAACAAGAACTGGTGATCGATCACACAGCAGAGTGAATCATTGCATGACAGCTGAATTGTCGAAGGGATTTCAACCATAATTATTATTTTCGCTCACTTCTCTTCTGAAACTATGTTCGTACTGGGCAAAGACATCTTGAACTACTCCCGCCCTGCAGCCCTCTACAACTTCCAATATGTTTCCGTTGAAATCTCTTTCATAAATGGCAGCTCATTCACCATTTTTTGCTCAATCACTCGGAATAATGGGCGTGAAAAAAAAAAAAGAATGGAGTCAATGGAACTTCAGAAACTAGCCTGTGTTGTGAAGGTCAAAGTGGTAACGTGTTACCAAAATGTCGCCAGTTGGAACAGTTAAGGGAAGACCAGCTTTCAATGGCGCTTACATCCGTTTACCACAGTGATGAGGCGTGGAAATTGTTCATTGGTTCCGGACAGGGGTCTAAGAGTTCATTCTGTTACTATGGATACGAATGCGATGCAGTGATGCACTGGGAGGCACGGGAAAGCTTTATACCATAAGTAGTGCCGTTCATTAATTTGATAGCGGTGTCAAGTAGATGCTCAGTTACCTACAGAAAATGAATATGCAAAATCAAATATCTCATAGGTGGATTCTTGCTCTTGTGATACATTCAACCCCAGCATGCTGTCTTCTGCAGATATAAGTACATTTGTGTGTTGTACTATTTGGTTAGAAAACGGCAAACCTGTCTTTATTTATATTTGAAGTGTAGTGTCCTATGCCCCCAAATCTAAACAGATATTTGAGTATTCACATAAAACTCAACAAGTAAGATACTTCTAAATGAAAAATGTCATTAGCTTCCCGAGCTTGCCTCGTGGGGTTAATGACTGCCTCTGCACTTACAAGTTGCACGAAATGTCACCCTGTTTCTTTAACCGGTCACTCAGTCGCAAGAATCAAGGAGGGAAAGCGGCGCTTTTGTCTGACATGGGTCACTTCTGGTGAAACTGAGGTTCTGATTGGTTATAATTCCTCACTCTCTCTCCTACCCTGTGTCACACCAAAGATCTGCTTTCGTTAACTTTCGCACCACTCGTGAACGCATGACGTTGATCTTTATTTCTCGCCTCTCGGTGTTCTCACCAAACTTACGAGATTTACTGGTCTTGTCCCCAGCATCCGATACTCTCTGCTATTTTTACGTTAAATAACGGAAAACACTCATTGCTTATGTATCTTTGTCCACAGAATCCGTTCCGCTCCGCTCCTCACCGCTGTACAGGCAAAAAGAGTTTTTTTAAATACGTCATTACCTGTAAAAATAGCGGAGCGGATGCTGTGGACCAGACCACTTAGGTGAGAACGCTGATAAGCGAAATATAAATATTAACTTAAGCAGATCTCTGGTGTGAACTCGGGATTACACGTATGCACAAGTTGATTTCCTTGAACTAAATGCCGACATTAATTAAATTTGACTGTATGAGACTTCATTCCACTTAATTCCTCGTCTGGCCGGAAGGGTTGACATGATGAGTCATCTATGGATCCGTCTGGCGTGGCACTGACGGAGGCGTCAACACTGACAAATACGAGTACATCAGCTTTTATTTTTACGAGAGAGAACAACAAGCACTTCTACTCATTCCACTCAGTCTCAATTGAAACGCTGTTATGGGCATGGACACGCGAATCCCCTCTTTATTTAAACAAGGCCTTGAGCTGTTTCAGGTGACTGTGATCCTAGTATTGCAGACTGGAGCCGTAATGGAACTGAATTCCCATGGGTTTGTCTATGTTGGTGCCTCTTTCCGAATTTCAAAATACGCATTAAGCTTCATGACTTGCAGAGATTAACGATGATCATGAAGGATAAAAAACAAGAAAATGTGTGTAATGGTGATTTCCTGTGATTTGTTTGCTATTTGCAATTGTTGCCACCAAACTTTTGAACTGCCATTTGCCGCAGAGGTCAATTGTTGCAAGATTTGGCTGAAATGCAAATTTCAACGTGTGCGTGCATTGTTCAAACCAGGTTTTACTGAATAGCAATGCTCGCTCATGTTTGTACTGTAAAGAGAACGCTTTATACTTCCATTTGAATGTTCAGGAAAATGAGTTCAGACATTTTGTGTACTGGCGCAATACAAGAGAGAAAAAAATGAACGACGTGGGTGGGTGATAAATGAATGAACCAAATTGCAAAAGAGCATAATTATTAATTATGACAAATGATTGTGAAAGAGTGTAAGCAAAAAAAAAAGCAAGATTTTCACCGTGTGATGTTTTCCCATTTTGTCAACAGTGTATGAGGGGACAGAGAAAAAAAGAAGCAGTGATTGAGAAAGACTAAACCGCATTTATTAATTTTGTTGTTCGTACCCAGTCGTTCAAAAATTAACTTTCCATAATTGTCCTTTGATGTCTCAAAGACTTTTATCTTAATGTCCCCGCCATAATAACAGGATACATTGTAACTGTCCGTCTGAATCTGCAATACTTATTGATCCCCACCAGCTCAATGGGCTGATTTTGGCAGCGGACATGGCTGTCTAGTCGCGACTTCCGGAACCTGAAGTTCGTAATTATTATGACTGTCCCTTCTCGTTGTCTGAATGTCATCATCTTGATTTTTCTATTTTGAGAAATTTCATCCGGCGTGTGTTAAATTCAGCCAGGAAAAAAGGAAAAATGACGGGGTATTAAACTATGTATTGAGATGGAAACATTCAACAGTAATTATTTTATTGGATGAGGGAAGGAGGCGGGTAAACAATCCATGTATAAAGATGGACTTGCGAGGAGGCGTTCTCCGCGAACTCCTGCGTTGTCGTAGGTGGTAAACAAACGATTTTTAAGGATGGAAAGACTTCATCTCGAGATAGGTTCTGGTGAAGAAAAAAATGTTTAACGCATAAATAACAATGCTTTCTTTGATGTTTTAAAATGTTAATTATCTCTGCCAGTGTATGATTGCTGTCAAGTTTTTAAGCCGCCATGCCATTTGCCAAAACTTGTGACGAATTGCTGTTCACTACAAGTCCCGCACACATGAGCTGCATAGGGAAGTGAATCAGAACTGGTGCGAGATCGTAGAGTAGACCTTCCGCGACAGCAGTTCTTGTTCATCCCAACTCCACGTGTTGCACAACTGAGAATTACGACGTTGGCAGTATGAGGGTTTAGTAGTATGATAAGGAGTTAGAATAAATTGGAACTGTGAAACGACTTAATAAGTTCCACAACGAATATTAAACAAGCGTCAAAGTGTGCATATTCTACTTATTAAATAATCTCCAGTTTTTTTACATAAAGGAGATAGAAAACAACAATAACTAAGCTCGCTGGTAAAAAATTAAGAAGTGCTCCGATTATGGAAGTCCTTAAGTAGGGGAAGTTGTCCACTCGGGTTTTCTTGTTTTAGTAATAAAGGCGTTGTTGTTGTTGTTGATTGTTATTCTTGGCTTATGCCCTACACTTAAAGGCAATACGGGTCATTCTATGCATCGTTTTAAAAATGAGCGGGGTCATCATCGATTTTGTCGAGAACTATCTGTTGGGTTTATTTGAAATTTGCAAAGGGCTGATATTTCACACCAAATCGGATGGAACTGAAATAGTCCATGACTGTTACTTTTGATTTTGATTATTTTTGGTAATTTCAACAGGTCAGTGGGAACTTTGAAAACATAAACGTATCAAAATGTCTAAACATTCGTAAGTGCATATGGCCAAATTAACAGTCAACATAGAAAAGGTTATTCATGATATTATGCTGCCGGCATTCACAGGGTTAATTGCGTGTCATTCATAAAAGTCCACGTCGAAAATCCTTGTCGTTTTTAGGAACTCTTCAACATCAACGGTACGGATAAATACGACATGATCGTGCTTCCTGTTGTCTGTTTTCCTCCTTAATTTAAATAGGCAGCTGCTCTTACAATCATACAGGTTGAAATCTCAATGGCTCGGGTTTTCCCGAAAGCAAATTTCTGTGATGATATTATCTGGGTAGGGAAGCTAGTAATGATAAAAGCCTATTTGAAACAGATGGCGCTGCCTCAATTTTGACGTATGACACAAAACAAGCTTTAAGTGAGGGAGATCTGTGGGCCTGACCTGCTCACGTCACTTATTCTCAATTCTCTGTTCGGTATTCGTGCGTAAGACCAGAATCTTTGGTAAGACGCACGGGACAAGGGGAAATGTGGGTGCAGAGGGCTGTCAACGCCACCCCTCCTGCCTACCGCACTCATTCTCCCTCCTACTCAAACATACTTTTGGTTAATCTTTGTATAAGAATGTCCCATTGGCCAACGTTCAAACATCACATTGTTTCACTCTATCACACTATCTGAGTGGATTTGACGCGATCGGACATGAAAGTGAACGTCCAAATTCCTAAGAGGAGAAAAAGTCATTCAATGGAAATTGAGATTTACTTATAATATCAAAGACTGGCATTTTTTCTGCACTCAAACTATTTTGTTTGGAACAGTCTTACAAATATCTTATTTTGATTTTTAAGACGTATGTATATATATAAAAGTTCACCTTTAGCCCAGTTTTGTCAGATCCAGTCACTATTTGGATTAACGAGGAATGTGATTTGCCCAGGGCCGGAGACGTCTGACCCCCTCCTGCCTGTCGCATCTTCTCAGGTTCTCTATTTGTTCTTTCCCTAAAGGAAGAAAATCATAACGGCCTCTTGCAGTATGCATTTCCACCCACAAAGCCAAATCAGTCCAAAGGATTTATTATGTTTTTATTCTTGTTATGGGGGTTTCTATTTCACATAAATCTTATCATTACATATTTCCAATTCTAGAAAATGAGCTCATTATTTCATGCGTATATAAAGCAAAATATTGTTTCAAAGTGGTGTTGAATGACAAAAAATCATGTACAATGGAAAACAGAACTATTTTCCACATCCTTTCTTGTGGCCATAACAGCTAATTATTACAAAATTATTATTATTATGTAAACGGGCAATTCGATTAGAAAATAATTCACAGTGTTGATCTAGTAAAAACAAGACGAATTCGCCACAGCTTTTTGTATGTTTTGCTATTATTTTTCTTCTGTCTATACGGAACTGCGTATTCAATAATAATTTACACGCCCACTATCAATAATACAAAAATATATAATTTGCATTCTGATTATGGCAGCGCCTGCAAATGCTGGCCAGAAGAAAATAAAGACTATGGATTCTGTCAAGCGCCTACATCCACATCCAGGTATAAACATTCATTTGCGCAATGTGAAACGACAGAGGTGCAGCCATGCAGCTTATCACGAAGGGTTTCTTTTTTGTTGCAATGTCCTGTTATTGAACCGTCTTTCACGCTATGTGAATGAAACAGACATAAATCATATTTTAAAATTAAAACGATTTTAAAGGAAAAAAAAATATTATGAAAGAACATTTTTTTGCTATCAATGAGCTTCTGTTATTTTAATTTTACACTTGGGCCGAATACGATAATTCTGTAGCCCATAGGAGTAATGTTCGTATGATAATCATTTTCACGCAGATTCATTCCTATCGAATGTATTGAATCATGGAAACCTACCTTTACTCTTTTTATAGGTTTTACACAGCAGGTTTTAGTAACTGGCTTTTACTAGCACGTTCGTTATAGACTGGAGATTCGTTTCACTCTCATTACTTGTGAAATGCCATTCGCTAAACGGAATTGTGGATTACTCCGGTATCTGCATGGGGAACACGGTGGTTTAGAGGCGAGCTCTTGCCGAAGGTACCGGGTTCGAATCCCGGTCGGTGCAGGCATATTGGAATTTGGGACTTTTCTCGCATTTTCCTGTCCCTGATCCTATAATAGGTAGAATGAGTACCTAGTCTTCTCGGATAAGGACGAAAAATTCGGAGGGCCCTTGTGCACGTACGATTGCCCACGTTAAAGATACCTTGGTAGTTGGAAATCGTGAAGAGCAGGCCGTACAAGGCCGCTACCTAGGCGAAAATTCCAAGAAACCAATCCCTATGACAACAAGAAAAATAAAACAAAAAAAAGTGAGGTGTGAATGCCAAGGGCAGCGAACCTCCTAAAATAAAGACCTAAACACAGTGTCGGCATGAACATACCCTGAGTTTGAGCGTGACCATCACAGGCGTTTCAGCTCAAAAAACGTCTATATTGTATTCTACACTGGCCACATGAGAATATACATTGTAATCCACCATGGCTGTACCACACTATAGCCTAAGTCATTTCTTGTGAAGGAGATGACCAAATAGGCTAGTTTGTCGTCGGCAGAGTAGTAAATCTAAAAAATGAGACCAACAGCGTAAAAATATACATTTTCCTTGTCCTACAGATTCAACGTGAAGGACCATTTTGTCGGTATGAAACACGATATCTTTTTCAGCGTGATGCACCGACCATACGAACCTGCCTATTTGGGCCGACACTGCCTGCCTGTAATGAGCTCTAAGCAGGAAGAGGGAATAACAACATCTTGTGATTTGCCACTGAGATTAAAGATCTTATAATCCCTTAGATCAGATAGGAATGAAATAGTCTCTACAATTGTTGACACTTGTTCCGAGAGCGGGCAAATGGTGTGTTCACATTCTTAAGAGATCTTAAGTGTAAAATCAATGAAGGGCTATTCTAACTGATGTTTTGAAAACAGAAAACGGCGCAGATATCTTGAAAAACGGAAGTGTTTCCTTGATAAAAATCATATCATCAGGGTTTACCAGACTTAAGAGCATTGTATGGCTGGGAACATGACAAGGATCAGGCCCAAAATGAGAATG
Source organism: Onchidella celtica (assembly GCA_963931925.1). NCBI lineage: Eukaryota > Metazoa > Mollusca > Gastropoda > Systellommatophora > Onchidiidae > Onchidella > Onchidella celtica. The sequence continues at coordinate 43,239,404 of OZ007575.1, read as the reverse complement.
ATATAATGACCAAAATATATTATTATCCGTGGAGGCTAATGGCACAAACACGGTTATTCTCTTCCGCTAGATACAGAAGACACGGTGTCCTACGGCTGGGCTATTGTGAATATCAATGAGACTTTTTTTTGTTGTTGTTGAAACTGATAAAGTGAAGTAAGGAGCGATAATTAATTGTATGGATGTGGAGGCGGGTGGGTGTGATCGATACTCATGACCAGGCAGAGAGCCATGGTGTCAAGTACAGTGGAGTAGAGCGCTTGGGGGTGGATGGATTCCCAGAAGTGGGAGAGAAAAGGGGGAAAAAAAAAAAGAAATTCAAAATATTGGATTATTTTTAAACATTGAAAGAAACCATTTTTTGAAACCCATTTCGGCGCCTAATATAGATGGTTATGAAACAAAAGACAAAAAAAAAAAAAGGCTTTTCCTTGATAGTGTCAATTCGAAGGAGATGCTAAACTAGGCTCTCTCTTGTAATTGGATATGAGATCCTACTTGAAAAGGAAACAAATCGGAAGTATTCCGATTTCATGTTTTTGACAATTTGTTCTTTGGGGAATAAAAATACCCTAAAGCTACTCTGCTCATGGTGTTACTATACATAACATACACAACAGAGAAAGACGCATAAGAGGGGTCGACAACCTGTGGCCCGCCAGCATTGTGCAGCTGTGTTAGCTCCCATCAAGGGCTCTCTCTGAACTTATGAAAAGAAAAGAACAAAACTTGAAATGGGGAAAAAATACTATTGGTAAAAAAGGCTTCCTCTTAGGCTGAATTCTACTGAAATTCCCTGAAAGGCTGCCTGTCGTTGGTGTATCACTTCTACCAAATCGCGAAACTAGTTCACCACAGTAAACAAACTTAGAAAAGGCCGTCTGCACTAACTGTGTCAAATGTGTGGACCTGTTTATTCTGATTTGCTCATTGTTCAGATGTTGGGGTTGATAGACAGTTTCAAAGCAGACAACGCAGTGAGCTCTCTCTCTCTCTCTCTCTCTCTCTCTCTCTCTCTCTCTCTCTCTCTATCTATCTCTCTCTCTCTCTCTCTCTCTCTCTCTCTCTCTCTCTTACTTCCACCGAAAACGTACAATTGGGCATTGTTTACTGCACGGGCGTACTTTTCATTCCATGCTAACTGTGGGTTCGTGAAAGCTCCTCAGCCTGCCAGTGCAACCGACCAATAGCGATTCCTCTCGTTACAATAAATAAGCAGGGGTTTGCCAAACTTGCTTAATGGAAGAGCCACATACCATGAACTTTAGATGCCCCAGAGCCACAAGATATGAAAAAAAAATGTACACACAGGTTTTTAGTGTTACATACACATTTTGTTACGAACTTTCATATAAATATTATGAAATACATGTACGCACGAAAATTTCCTCGTGTAGGCAGCTGTTAAACTGTTGATTAATATTAGGTTCAGTAATCATAAGTACACACACACACATATATATATATACTAAATGTTTATCCTGACTGATGATTGTTTGAACTAAACGAACGTATTAAATATGGTCGTGAACTACGAGAACATCTAACAAAAAATAAAATTTATATTAACTGTCAAGAAAGAAAAGAGCTCAGACAACATAATCATTATATATAATATTTCCACGAGCCGCATGATAATGGCCAAAGAGCTGCATTTGGCTCGCGAGCCGCGGTTTGGTCACCCCTGTTATATACTCTCTAGTGTTACCTAGAATTATAGTTCTCAGTCAATCCGTGCTCTTCAACTGGCTCACTGACTTACGGCAGCAAAGTCGTTCTGACATGACATCCCA
>OZ007575.1:43085111-43232611 GCA_963931925.1 Onchidella celtica | reverse complement strand
TCACCGGATCTTCCTGTTCCCTGCACCCCCGCATCACCAGTTCATAGCCACACCCCACCCGCACGAATGTCTATTCCGTAGTTCTGCCATGACCCTTTGACACGCTTGGCGCTATAGGATTGATTGCTCGTTCCCTGTCAGCACCGACAACAAAAGACATTTCCGGGAAAGGGAGCACAATGCACCCAAGTCCATTTGATTCCAGGTTTAAAGTCTGTGTAACGAAAGGATACGTGTGCGTCTAACATTTGCGGGCTTACTCTAAAAAGAAAAGATGTATACGCCCAGAAGGTTCTTTTTTTAAATGCAAAAACTACTGCATTCATAGTTCCTCCCACGCCAACATTCCTAAATAGTGTTTTTCCAAATGGATTTATATTTTATTCTTGGACTCAACAGATCCTGCTTTGTGAAAACAATACTACATTCAAAAATTCCACCCACGCTAGAATTCTCACAGTCTCGATATGCTTCCATATGAGTGTTTTCTTTTTACACACTGTGTTGAATAATTCAAAGGTCAGGTGTGTTTTCATGCCAATGTCTCTAATGTCCATGCATTAATGGTCTCCAATATGTGTAGTTTCTAAACAGTCGTAGAAGCATTACAGTAAATTATGCTGACTCGGCTTTGTTAAAAGTGCAACATGATTATCTCTTCGTAACTGGTTCCAAACATAGAACCTTCATTCGTAGTATGCTACTGTTTTGAGTTGTCTGCATTGGGGTTAATTTCAACTCATTCCTTCCGGTCTCTAAATTTCTCCTGATAATGGAGTTGTTGTTGTTGGTTTTTTTTAGCTCTGACTTCCTTCCTCTAAACTTATTTATTCGTGTCTTTTCCGTTTCAATTTTCAACGCTTTTATTTGTCTCTTATTGACTTTTCTCTGTTCTCTATCAACCTTATCTCTTTCTCTCTTAGCTTGGCCTGTCAGTCCTTTCTTCTTTTTTAATTTTTTAATTTTATTATTTTGCTCTCTACCGCAATGTCCTAGTTGTTTTGTTCAGGCCAGATCAAATTATCAAGCTCGCCGCGTCACAGAAAAGGAAGTTACATGACGCACATACAAATCATGCCACTTCCACTGTTCAACAAAAGATCCGTTGTTCACTTCTTTGTGTCTCTCAAATTATGTATTGAGACCTGGACTCTGGAACTTTTTTTTCTCTCTCTCTCTCTTTTTTTTTTCTCCTGTTTTTGAGGCCTACAGGTGAAAAAATAGCAATGTCCATTTGAAAACTACTCATATCCTATGGGCATACGCAGGGCAAGTTAGGTACTGCATCAGGGAAGACGTGAAACATGTTTACCAACAGCGGTCTCTATAAAGACACTGATGTAAACTATTATAATATTACAAAAACAGGGTTCCAAATCCATAAATAGTTTGCATTTTACGACAGTCCTCCTTATCTTTGTTTCTCACAGTCTGTGCAACCTGGCATCTGTACAATAATCAGCTTTGTGCCAAAGCCAGTTACCGCAAATACAGATGACACAGAAGGTCAAACTCAAAAATAGCTACAATATGTGAGAATCCATTCACAAATATATTAGGACCTTTGTCAAGCGTATACATGACAGGGCAGGGAGATAGAGTCGTACTGTTTTCTTGTGCGAGCTTTAGAATCAACATAGACGGAAGGTTATTTAGATTCCTTGATCTGATTACTCGTAAGTTCAGTTTTTGGCCTGCAGCAAAACGTATATTTACATGTCTCTTTATTGGAACAGACAATGCAGTAGCCCTCACCCCCACATTTCAGTATACGATTTCTGGGAATTCCGATCGACTGTAAAGTTTACTCTCGTATCACATAAAATGTAGCACACATAGCCTGTTTTTGCCTCAGCACTCTTCAACTCTTTTTCCATTACAATCAACAAGTTTGGAAAATGTCTTTAAAAACGTTCTACAGAATTTTAAAGGGTTCTTTCTATTTTTGTGTCCTTAACTGAACAATGGCGTTGCCAGCGAGATCAAAATAGCCCCATTTTAAAAAGTAAAATGGCCCGAAAACAAAAATTATTTCCCAATAACATTACGAAATTAGGACGACAATAATGAACATCGTAATCAACAGCCAGCCACAATTACCTCTAGTAGTATACTTCCTCTATCCACAACACCTGTATCACTTTAGTTTTCCATAGAGAGCCAAAAATGATACATCTCAGATGGAAATATTTGGGCCATGTAGCCAAAATACTCACGAAAGCCTTTTTTTGTGACCACATTGTAGTCACTTTCCCAAAACGTCACTGAACTACTTCAACATTCGAAAATATCATGAATAACCAAAAGCATAAATGGTCAGTTCGTAAATTTAATAATTTCCCTACAACATTAATAACAACAACAACATCAAAAGTTCCAAAAAGTTACCGAGCCATTTCGACAACCCAAAAAAGTCACGAATAACCAATATTCCACATGGCCAGTGTCATTCCGTTAATTTAATGAGTTTGCCATTAAAAAAAACCAAAAAACCAAAAAATCAAAAAAAAGCTATTTCGCTTTAAAAAAACCATGAATAACCATAGCCCAAATAGCCACTTCAACCTTGTCAATTTAATAAGTTTTCTACAGAAAAGAAGAAAAAATCTTCACAATTTATTCCATTTAGTAATGTTCCACCTCCGAAAGCTACACCTCCCCTCGAAGCTTAACGACACAAGAGGACAAAGTCAAAGACAAAGTAATTTTCCAAATGAGAGAGCAGTGTCTCAGAAAAGCGTGCACGATACTATTCAAACTGCCGGTACGTGCTGTTTTAATTGCGCTACAAAACACAATATTCCCACAAACAGACATTGCAATTACAAAATCCTCCTGACATGGAAGGTTAAAAGGTTCATTTACACAATGTAACTGGTTGTCATCATGATGCCATGTCTGTTGGCATTAAGGATAAATGGTTTCTCTGATTGTCTCATCTTCCGGTTCCAGCAGGTCTGAATTGATGCGGATAAATTGGTTCCCATACACAACAATGTTTAACAATGCCATGAGTCTTTTCCTTTTACAAAAGATGAATTTACACTAGCACCTGGATCTACAAACAACATTTCTAGAACCGAGACAGGGAGAGAGAAAGAATGAGAGAGAGTAAGAGATGCACATCGAGAAAACAAGGCTTTCTGTAAAAGCGCCTAGAGCAAACTTGTTTGGATTAGGCGCAATATAATTGATCTCCATTATTATCATTATTATTATTTATTTATCTATTTATTTATTATTACTATTATATCACTAGCTCGAACTCGTTCTACGGAAGTGAAAATGGGGGACTGAGGTGATAGTTCATTCAAACTGACGAATTTGTAAAAGTTTTAAAATACAACTGCCCTGATCAAGAGCAGCAGCCAACAACATGAATCTAAGCCTTTAATTCTTCTTTACAATGGCGGATCGAGGTGTTGTCGTTTCCCGATGCAACTTGGCAAAATTGTGGAAGTATCAAAATGTAACGGTTCTGTGTCTTCTCATATAATATGCACATGTACCCCTGCATGCTAACTTACATCTATCAATTTTCACATTTTAACAATGAGTAGTTTCGGAGCCTAGCTTCATTGTAGTAGGAAATTCCATTCATTTTTATTTGCTGCAGCAATCAGTAAACAATGGCCGTTCTTTGTCAGAGCTCTATCGTTGTGGGTGAGACACCAGAATTATGTAGCAGCTTACAAATGAATGTGATATAAGCTAACGTTCTGGGTGGCATTTACCTAAATATCAATAACCACTGGCAGAGATCTCCGGCCTGGCACGGGATAAAATAAATAGACTATTTTGATTGGTTTCAGTTCTGGGTGATTAGGGTGGATCTGCTCCACCCACGCCCTGTCCTTTAGGTTTATTTTGTATTAAGTCTTCCTGCACTCCCATTGCACGGTAATGCCCTACTCATACCCTGGCATTCGAGACGATGAATATCATGAAATGGCAATGAAACGGCACACTGAGCAGTTTGTTTAATAGTTTCGGTTTAAATATCCTTGAGACTGGCCCCACTCAGTGTGCTACTCGTCATGAGAAATAATCGTCTTTCTACAGCCACACTTTTTTTTTCTTTTTCGATTACTAAGTAAACACAACATAAATAAATACTTAAATAAACTGGACAAGTAAATCAGTGCAGTTAGACACTGTACTGTTATTGGTAGTAGTTTAGAGCCGGCGTTCATTTTAATAAAATACCCCAGAGATTTGTCTGACGCATTGTGTCATTCGTATTGAAAACTATTTCCCTTTGTACACAGATATCAGCCATATTAACTTTACAGTATTAAGTAAAGGCAAAAAAAAAAAAAATTCCTGCGTACACTAGACAGATCATAAATATAGTTCTGCACTGTACCGTACTGGTGAATAGTCTATAAACGGCTTTTATTTTAAACTAGCTGGGGTCCCCGGCCCTGCCCGGGATAAATCGGTTGAATATTGGTTTCAGTTCTGGGTGGTTATTATGGACCTGCTTCATCTGGCCTGTTCCTATTTGTTTATTTTATTTTTGTTTGTTAGTTTTTAAATGAGTCTTACTGCTCTGTCTTTGTGAGTTGGCACCCAGCGCATCCCGTACAACAGCATGGTTTGCGCACGGGTTAGTGTATTTGATAGTGAACACATCGCATGGAAGTCATAACGAAACCTTAAAATGGCGAACCATGACTCGAAATAGATCTAAATGATGGCGAAACAATAAATTTCCAATAAAAAAAACTACACCGATTTGAGACTTCTATTAAAAACTGTGCACTCTTACATCCATTCTGATGCACCATATAAAATTTGAAGTCTGAGTGTTGAGTGGTTCAGAAGCCTTTTGCAACGAAAATCTCAAGTCCACAAATATATATAGTACTAGCTGAGGTCCCCGGACTTGCCTGGGATAAATCGGTTTGAATATTAGTTTCAGTTCTGGGTGATTATTATGGACCTGCTTCATCTTGCCTGTTCCTATTTATTTATTTTATGTTTGTTTGTTTGTTTTTAAATAAGTCTCACTGCTCTGCCTTCGTGAGTTGACACCCTGCGCATCCCGTACAATAGCATGATTTGCGCACGGGTTAGTGTGTTTGATAGTGAACACATCGCATGGAAGTGATAACGAAACCTTAAAATGGCGAACCATGACTCGAAATAGATCTAAATGATGGCGAAACAATGAAAAACGAAACGTAGAAGCCTGAACATTTCATAATTTCTAATATAGCCCATGTTAATTTCTCATTGATAATATGCTGTTGTGCAAAGTTTGAAGCCTGAGTGTGATGCGGTTCCTGAGCCTTTGGTGACCAAACTGTTAAACCAAAACACGGCCTCAGGGGAAAACGTATTTGGAAATGTTGAAAATGGTGTTTTAAAAAGATGATTGGAACTGGTAACAAAACAAATGACTTCATAAATTCAGTTTGTACATTTCCACACATTATATCTTCAAAATGAATGTGTAAAAACCTAGTAGATTTTTTAACTAATGAGCGCAGAAAGTTTGAACGTTCTACGTTTAGTCGTTTTTCTATGCATAGGGAAGGACCGCTCCAAGTTGTCCAAATATATATATAAGATAGATAGATAGATAGAAGATAGATAGATATCCTTGAGATTAGTCCCAGGTACTGTGTCATATATTATGGAAACTAATTTTCTTGGCAAGCAACCTATTTTTTACTTTAGTATACTAAGTCAATGGTAAATAAGTACCTGAGTAAACTAGATCGGCAAATTAATGCAGTTTTGCATTGTACAATGTACTATACTGGTAGTAGTCTAAAAACCAGGTTTCATTTTAAATATCCCAGAGATTATTCCCAATGTGACATTTCTAATGAAAACTATTAACTCTTTGTACACAGCCAGGTTGTCTCTAGGATACTAAGTAAATACAAAATAAATACTTACTGTAATCTAGACTGACAAAGCAATGTACTTTTGCACTGTATTACATTAGTAGTAATTTAGAGGCAGTTTTAATTGTAAACATCCTTTAGATTAGGCCTCGGCAATGTGACATTCCTAATGAAAACTATTTCTTTTTGTACACAGCTAGATTTTCTTTTTAGAATACGAAGTAAAAACTTGAATAAACTAGAGTGGTGAATCAATGCAGCCATGCACTATACTATACGGGTAGCCAAATAGGTCACAGCCATTTGCCTTTGTAAATGTCCCTGGTATAACTCCCACACATAATGGAACATTCCTAATGAAATTTTTTTTTTTTTTTGCATTGGTCCGCGTTTTCTTTAATCACATTAACCTTGGCGGCAAGATCAAAAACTCTACTAATCTCCATAATTTTGTACGGCGATGCCGCGCATTGCTTCATGTTTCCCAGGTAATGCCATTGATCCCCGGAATTTTCATCCCACAGATGGCTTTCTCGACCTGTTCTAACGAAACTGTCATCCTTCTACCACTCAGGAGCGGCAATGCAGGATAAGGTTAATGTGGGCATATCTGGGAATGTTTATATGTTTGATCAAAGCTGGAACATTCTGGAATCGTGGCGCAGAGAGAGAGAGAGAGAGAGAGAGAGAGAGAGAGAGAGAGAGAGAGAGAGAGAGAGAGAGAGAGAGAGAGAGAGAGAGAGAGGGATTGGATAAGAGTGGGTGAGGTATATCTATCTATCTATCTATCTATCTATCTATCTATCTATCTATCTATCTATCTATCTATCTATCTATCTATCTATCTATCTATCTATCTATCTATCTGTCTGTCTGTCTGTCTATCTATCTATGGATCGATCGAGCTATCATCTCTCTATCTATCTATCTATCTATCTATCTATCTATCTATCTATCTATCTATCTATCTATCTATCTATCTATCTATCTATCTATCTATCTATCTATCTTCTATCTATCTATCTATCTATCTATCTATCTAACTATCTATCTATCTATCTATCTATCTGTCTGTCTGTCTATCTATCTATCTATCTATCTATCTTTCAATTTATCTATCTATCTATCTGGCTGCCTGCCTGCCCACGTCTGGTCTGTCAGTCCGTCTATCATTATTTATTTTTAAACAAAGATAGTATCAATTTACATTTACCCAGAATACTATCTCCATGATGCACGTGCATGTTTATTTGTTCTTAGCATCGATATCGGAGATGGCACCGCTTTGGTAAAGAAACACACAAAACAATGTTCCCCATAATTATTAGTCTGAAAACAGCAAAATATTTACCAGAATACCAGATGCCCATAATTAACTCGCTGCATCCGAGTATCAGAGGTGGGCAAAAGTTAAACCATTATGGGAAATGAATACGGCTCCCCATCGACTGGATCAGCCGTCTGGACGTTACCTTTTTTGAACTAGGAATGTTCTCTTTTATCTTGTTTTCAGAACTAAGCCGTTAAGTCCATCACACAGAAACCGGGCGACCTGGATCCAAACAAGATTATACCAGGAACAAAAGGCTTGACTAATCTTCCAATACGCGTAGGAATGTTGCATTGCGTTGACGTCTACTGCGACAAACGGGCATTCCTACATTTGGGTTTCTGCTGGTTGTAGCGATCAGATAAGGGCGAGAAATAAAACAGTTTCAAGGGCCCTGTTTCAAGGACTAGACATTGAGTCCATTTATGAAAGACAAATTTAGAAAAAAACAAATAATAATACACAGCATTTATATAGCGCTTCATCCAGTTAACAACCAGGCTCTAAGCGCTTTACAACATTTATTTCATATTTTAAAAATATAATGACACAATACACAGGCATACTCAGGAAAAAACAAAAATTGGACATGCGGAATGTAAAAAGATGACTCTTCAGCTGATATCTAAAGGTCATAAAATGTTCAGTCTCTCACAAAGACAGAGACAGAGAATTCCAAATCTGAGGCCCTTGAAAAGAAAAAGATTTCTCACCCAAGCGCTTCAGGGACATCTTAGGAACTTTAAGCTGTTTAGTGTCAACATACATTTGTGTACATACATTTGTGACATAGGATAGCCAGCTTATAGGTAGAATGCGCATATCCACCATCTTGTCTGTCCGGACCCACTTAAGGCGTCGCGAACCAATCGGCGGCGAGTTCATTACTGTAAACAATGACACATGTATATACGCACATGGGAGACATTCGGTCAATTCTTTCACTTCCTTTCTCTGGTTTACACGGATGGTAGGGAATCGGACCAGTTTGGATCCATCCTTTCCACCCCTGTCACTACAGCCAACTGCAATGCAACCAGCAGGCATTTTAACTGCTTAGACACATCTCGAAGTTACACTCATCAGCTGATCCACTGGCCATCTTGTTTGGCGGAAGTATAAAACAAAAACTCTGTGACGTCATGCGCATTCTACCTATACATTATTAATTTTTCTACCGATAGCCAGTGCAACCTCTACAGTGGAGGCGATGCATGGTCTCTTGAAACACTGGAGTTGTAGGACAAAACGGGGCCGGTGCCCTAATTTTCTCCCTTATTTAATCATACTGACCATTCTCAATGCAGACCAGGGGGTCGTCGCTGTTGAAATACGCTCCTGCTGTGCTGAGTGCTGAACGTTCATGGAATATTTTTTTAAGGTGTCGTGTATATAGTTTGTCTTTTTTTGTTTTCCCCCAACAACAGGCAATTTACTGCTCCATGACTCCAGGAGAGCAGAACTAGATTTCGCCCACAGCGATGTCATTAGCAAAGAATGTTAATATGTACGTTTGTGCAAGTGAGTAGTGGAGAGGTGGGAAATTATTAATTGTCATAATATCATAATAATCAGAATATTTACACTACTTGAAATGACGTTAACCTTTTAACGCCCATAATAATTAAAGTCTCAGAAAGTTTCCAGAACTTATGAAGTGGGTAAACCTATTTCAAACTAGTCAAATAAAGCGTAAAAAATTTCAAAGTAAATCACCAAAATTCTAGAACTGATAAATTAGAAATTCTATTAAAAAGAAGGCAAAAAAAACAACAAAAAAAAAAAAACGCAGATTATGTGTTGCAAATTTAAGTGCACTGGGTTCATTCGTTTTATCCAAAAGGGAGACGCTTAAAAGCAAAAGCTATTTAATAATGGCTTTAGGGTAGTAAAAGTGAATGAAAAATTTGAGCTAGTAAACAGAAATGCAAAAATGTAAAAGAAATATAATTTCGAACAAGAGACGGAATTCAAGGCGCTAGAATAATTCGGTTCAAGAGAAAAATTTTATGGGTCGGAAAGAAAGAGAGAGGGGAGGAAAGAGAGAGAGGGGAAAAGAGAGAGCGAGAGAGAAAGAGAGAGAAAGAGCAAGAGAATAAGAGATATAGTAAGAGAGCCAGAGAGAGAGATAGACAGACAGTCAGAAAGAGAGCGAGAAAAAGACAGAGACAGAGACAGAAAGTGAGAGAGAGAGAGAGACAGAGAGAGAAAGAGAGAGGGAGAGAGAGACAAAGAGAGAGATGATGGTCAGTAGAACAAGAAAATTGGACAAACCTTGAAGGATAGAATGACAAGTGTCAAAAATAGCTGGACAGAAATGAAGACACACAATACATAACTAGCATCTATATAATATTTTGTGAAAGGTTTACAAAAACCAGAACAACAACAAAAAAACTGCAAGTGGCCAGACACTTTTTTAATACCGGTTATGAGTATTACTTTTTTTTTTTAATGACAGAGATTGAGTTTGGGGGGGGGGGGCGGGGAGGGGGGGGGTGTAAAATGAAATGTCAATAACTGTCCATTACTTTCATCTTCCTTTATAAAATATGGAGCGCTGAAATGAAATTATGCAGTGTGAGTTTGATAGTGGCCTTGGCTTCATTCCAAGGCCCACTTCGGACGCAAATAATTAAAAACAAACAAAACAAAACAACAACAACAACAGCAAACAAGGAAGAAAACGTTGCATGTCATTTGTTCACTTGAGAAAACATGTCATTGGCATGTCATGTCTCTGACTGCACTGACAATCAATAGCGTGCCTTTAGAAAAAAATACTTGGTATACAACTTTACATATACGTTCATACACAATATCATGACAAGAAGACTTGTCCCACTTCTTAATAATAATACAATAATATTATTATCACGTAGAATATTAAACATCATTTCAGCTTTACTGATCTTCTTTCTTTCTTTGTTTCTTCCTGTTTTCTTACTTTCTTTCTGTTTTCTTACTTTCTTTCTGTTTTCTTACTTTCTTTCTGTTTTCTTACTTTCTTTCTGTTTTCTTACTTTCTTTCTGTTTTCTTACTTTCTGTCTGTTTTCTTACTTTCTTTCTGTTTTCTTACTTTCTTTCTGTTTCTTTCTTTCTGTCCGTTTGGATTTATGTAATTTTTATTATAAAAAGGATCTGTCCAAATCATTATTGTTGATACACTATCTACATGTCTAACTATTACATCCAAGAAATAATTTGTCATCTGTGTCGAACGTTAATCAATTTGTACCCATGCAATATTTCAAATTGCATTTTTGTCATCTAGAATAGTGCTGTGCTTGTTGATGTGAGAGTCGCACGAAGTAGTGAGTTATGAATCCGCAGGAGTCGGGCGCATCCTCGTTTTCCCTCATGCTTCCAAAATTTTTTTTTTTTGTTTTTTGTCATTTGATTTTCAAAAAACATAAAACAAACAAACAAAATCTAAAGACCCAACTTGGTTGGTTGAATGTTGCCTCTACTTACTCTAATCACAACCTTGTGCTAGCACTATAACACTGACGGCCGAGTTCAGGCCAGGCAGATATGCCAACACTTGTGGGCTAAGCACCCATATGCCACTTCTGTTGCGTTACAGTCTAATCAAATATGTTTTAATTCTAGGAAAATGAATAGAGTCTATGTGCACCACATACGAATCACGGGAACATTGCAGAATCGATAGGAACATACAAGTACGGGACGGTTGCACTCAACAGCGAGTCGCGTGTGGGCTTACAAAAAAATGAGACACGTTCTGGAATAATATCATAGGTGATTCGTGAGTCAGAATATAATTATTTTGTATTAGCTTAGTAAGTCGTATCTTTCGTTGTTCGGCTTCAATTGTCCTATTGCATCAAAATTGATTTATGCGAAGGATTTCGCCATTCGTTCCGTCGACATCCATGCAACATGCCACACATAAAGGTTCCTCGACAGCAATCCCACGGAATGCCGACGCGTAGGACTGACATCAAATTTGCAGAGTAAGGTATAGTTCCTACGTAGACCTAGACCCTCTGGTTACGACATTGCGCCGACATCCGTTTGATGTAGCTAATCCGTCTCAATGGTTATTCCACCAATCCTATATGGAAATCCTCTACAAATCTATGTGGAATTGACGTGGGGATGCTGGCTGGGTTATTTATCCCTTGGCCACAGACAGAAACGTAATAATCCCCTTCCGAATTCAGATATTAATAGCAGGCATGTTGAACTTACAACTTTACACTAGCCAGCTACATGTATTCTCAGTGATTTGGCAATACTAAAGCGTGATTAATTGGAGACATTAATGAAGCATTTCAATACTACTTCAGTTTCAATGTCGTTTCTCTATCATTGTCAACTTTTCCGCTCACACTTCAGCTTCAGAAAGTGCTAGTTTCGCAATGGTTTATCAAGCAACCGCAAATTGTTTTCACATAATATTCCACCCAGGCGATGTCCATCCACTGCAGGATGTAGCCCTCCTACAACTACATCCATCTTTTTCTGTCTGATGTTTTCCTTATCTATGTTGTTCCCCGTCTCTGTTTAATGTCATCTTGCCATCTTCTTCCTGGTCATCCTCTTGTTCTTCTTCCTGTCCCTAGATGCCATTCAGTGCAGCGTTTTGGCCATCTTTTATCATTCATCCTTCAGTCGCCATTATGTCCAGCTCAATAAATTATTCCACTTTTTGTTGTGGCATGAGCTTTACTATGTCTTTTTCACATATATGTGTAATGACGTGAATAGATCAGACTGTATCTATGATTGCAGCCAATAGTTCCAGTGAATATCTCTCTATATAAATAAACCGCCTACAGCGATTTTCTGATGATTTCTTGAGATTATATATAACATTAGCCTATACTGAAAAACTTCTGGGCTTTGAAACTGACATTTCAGGCTTTACAAGTTTTACCCCCAAAAATGTCAGTAATGTTTTCAAATTTACGATTTATCTTTAAACAAATTTCAATTACAATATTGTTATTTCCTAAAACTTAAGTTTTAGAGTGGGCATTCGGTTTAAGAAGGCTTACCCAAGCTCGATGGCGTTTGAATGATGCGCCATAAATATAATAATGTTGAACATGAAGTCAATTAATTTCATAAACAGTGCATTGCAACCTCTTCCTCCCATTTCTCCTCAGGTTGGGGGAAAGCGAATGACGACATAAGAGATTAGATGTGAGGAAAAAATACACGAATGAAGCAATGTTTAAATCGAGAATGAACTTAGAATTTGCGTTGAAAGAACACGGAAGATGTTGAGAGACCCAAAAAACGCAAGATACAGCCCATTTATTTGCCGTTTTCAACAAGGGGCAATGGGGACATCACTTTTTTAATTTCAAGGAAGAAAGTTATCCCAGGTTATCTTAAACTCATGTTTCCCGGATCTATCTATCTTCGGTCTTGACATGACTTCAGTATAAACTTTGAGCACTGAGCATTTACCTTGTTGATTCTTCCGGCTAACCTCTCCTCTTCTATCTCTCTCTCTTTCTGACCATTATTTCATCCCTTTCACACAGATGTACGGACACGTGCGTGAACATGTGAACGTGGGCCTAATAATACTAGTGATCTTATTCATGTCATTTTGATTTATGAAAGAAAGAAAGAAAGAGAGGAAAAAAGAAAGAAAGAAAGAGAGAAAGAAAAAAAGAAAGAAAGAAAGAAGAAAGAAAGAAAAAAGAAAGAAAGAAAGAAAGAGAGAAAGAAAGAAAGAAAGAGAGAGAGAAAGAAAGAGAGAAAGAAAGAAAGAAAGAGAGAAAGAAAGAAAGAAAGAAAGAAAGAAAGAAAGAAAGAAAGAAAGAGAGAGAGAAAGAAAGAAAGAAAGAGAGAAAGAAAGAAAGAAAGAAAGAAAGAAAGAAAGAGAGAAAGAAAGAAAGAGAGAAAGAAAGAAAGAAAGAGAGAAAGAAAGAAAGAAAGAGAGAAAGAAAGAGAGAAAGAAAGAAAGAAAGAAAGAAAGAAAGAAAGAAAGAAAGAAAGAAAGAAAGAAAGAAAGAAAGGAAAACAAAAAGAAAGAAAGAAAACAGGGAGAACCTGGTCAAGACCAGGACAAAGGCAATCCACTAGGGAGCACTTTTGAGGGCTAAGCAAGCCAAGACAGCCAGAAAGACGACGACAACAACAACAACAACGCAACAAGTAAAGTACAAAAAAGAACAAGAAAAAGTGAAGTGTAAATGCCTAGAGCAGCGGAGCCTCCTGAAAAGCCTCCTGAAACAAAGACCAACTACCCATGTTGATTTAAAGTGTGATCGTCAGCCAAACAGTGTTGAACAAACATTCCAAAATATGTTTCCAAATAGATCTCGGTCAGCCTGAAATCGTGCATCTTGCCTTACATTCTTCTGTAGCCTGTCAGAGTTTGGCCTGTATGACTTAGGGTACAAACATAGAGGCCACCGAACTCGGTCACCGAGCCACTAGGCGCTTTAGGTGAGAAGAATTGCACTATATAAACGGACCGAATCTAGGTGGGCTCTGTGTGCAGTATTTGAAATTATATAGTGCAATTCTTCTCACCTAAAGCGCCTAGTGGCTCGGTGACAGAATTCGGTGGCCTTTGTGTGGGTACCCTTACGCCAGAACTTTCCTTTAGCAATTTTTATAGGTATTCCAATTTTTGCTCTTTAAGTTTCATATTTATAACAGAATAATTCAAGAAAGGGGGTTTAATTTATAGAAGATTGCATGGGGCGCGTAGTTTAATTACAAAGCCAAAAAGAGAAAATAATGAGCTGTGTTCACTGTTCAGTAATGTATTATAATGTAATATACTACTTGCCCCGTACAATAGCATTAATCATATCATGACAAAATAAATGAACTATAATTACATGACATGCAGTAGTAGAAAAAAATTGTACTGTTCTCTGTGTCCCTGGACGAAGACTGCGCTGGAGCTGATTTATATTTGAAGAGTTAAGAATTTTATCAAATATAGGCCTAATCATATTATGTTATTAAATATTAATCTTATTATGACAAATAACATCATAACTTGTGAGTATTCTGTCTTCTTGTGAAAAATAATATTGTTTACCCTTTGTTGAGCGGGGAGCGTGTTTGCTACATTTCAGGGATTTTCGGTGACGTTCAGAGTCATTTTAGGGTTAGGGTGCACAGACAAGAGGTTGCAGCACCCATGGCAGCGTTCCATAGGACGAGAAATCCCTGAGCCGATGTCCTGTGTTTGGGGATCTGTTGCTCCCCCGCTCCTGAATTTGCTGGTCTGCACTGCAATCGGCAAACATGCGAGCGGGGATGGGGAGGAGGAAGGAGAGGAGGGGGAAGGATGCGCAATAAAAGAAAATTTGGAGCATAGGGAGCAATTGTCCGAAAAATGTTGAGAACCACTGACCTAAAGCAATACCACATTACCATGGTACGTATACAGAACAGCTGCTTCCGACTGACAACGTTGTGAACTAATCTAATTGATGAGAACAGTGTGTGTGGTGTCTTTTAGCCTTATTAGCTGTAATCCGATCTCGCCGCATTGAGGACGCTGAATTCCATAGTACTGTCTTTTGTCAGAGGCTGTCCATCTGATGTTGCGGTGACCCGGTTAATTCTTGGTGTGTTTGTCACATGTGCGAATGCCCGCATACACATACACTCACATAGAGAATAAAGTATGCTCGTAGTTACTGACAATGATTATCTCTTCTCAGATTATACAACATTGAAGAATAATTAGCAGGTCAAACAGCCAATAGGGCAACAGGTACATTCATTGTTATGGTAGGTCGACTGGGCAGACTGCAGATGCCTGAACGGATTGGGTCTCAGTTTAGAATTTACAATGCGTCCAGCTCAAACCGGCTTTACCGCACTATGTACTGTTCATGGACGAGTAGTCTCTTCGTTATAATATTGAGGGAGTTGCGCTGTAGCCCACAATAATTCATGACCTTAGTTCTTCTTTCTTCTACCTCCATTTCATTAGAAATTGGAGATCTTTTAGTATGTAGAAGAGGTATAAGAAATGCACACTTTGACACTTGTTTGAAATACATTGTGGCACGCATCAAGCTGTTTCACAGTTCCGATTTATTCTAACTCCGTATTATAATATTCAAACGTTTAACGTCGAATTTCTCAGTTGTGCAAAAAATGGAATTGGCAAAAACAAGAACTAAGTTCGGGAATTTAGGGCTATCTATTGAAAAAAAAAAAAAAAAACGTATACTGAAACTCGACAATGTCTCAAAACACTGGCAAGTAAGAGAAGTACAGAAATACAAAGTTGTGGACGAACAGAAACACCTAGGCCGCCTTACCTTCCATCTGTTCCAAAGACTGTAGATTTGTAATCAGGCTCATGGATAAAGTTGAAGGCAACACCAGGCAGAAAAAGGTCAAGGCCACTAGGGCTTGTAGCGATAACTGCAACCAAACCAACATATTTGCAACAACAGCAGCAGAAATTGGCCCAACAACAACGGCACAGACAGCAGCAGCAGCGAAAACACAGAAATCCTTTGGAAGCTTGAAGCACTTTTCTCTCTCTTTCTCTCACTCTCTCTGGTAAGTAAATTTAGTTTGCACAGGGCTGGTTGAGATCAATGTCCCCGGCCACGAGTGTCCCTGTCACTGAAAAGAAAAAAAGGATATTTAATGTGTTAAAATGCGTTGTTGTTGTTTTTTTTAACGTCTGAACAGTAAACGTAAAAGAATTCAGTGGGAAAAGAACATGTCCCTTGTCTTGACCACTTCCGTGTAGCATAATAGATAAATCTTAGCCCTCGTTTGAACATCTCTTTTCATGAGAATGGCCATTATTAGCGTTCAAGCTCTTAACCCAGCGTCACAACCAGATAAAAGCGATCGTTGCAATGCAAAGACGTCTACGTACCCAGCTTTGGTAACAATGGCAGTTTTATACAGCAATTTTACTTGTTCGTTGTTTGTTTCTTGTTGTTGGTCAGGAATTATCATAAGGTGACAGATACAGCTATAGTAGAGACATTAACAGTCACTGCATCATGGCAACTGGGAGCTGTTTAATCCTCTCATTTTAATTCTTAAAACTTAAATCACTTTCCTTCAGTTGAATCCTTGCAGCAGAACCACTTTTAAGCAAATACAAATTTTATGTGACTTCACTTCCTTTAATCGGAACAAACATCATAATTATCCCCCTGGGATAAAGTCAACTCCTGGTGATGACCTAATAATAAAGTAATATTATTATCGCTTTAAAAGTATATTGTTATATCCTGACATTATCATCGAGTTGTTTACTTATAAAAGCCACATTTTATTTCTAGCTGTCCCACAAGGAAGAGGAAAACCAATAATTATGTTCCAAAGGAAATAATTACCATCCGACTCCAGCCACGTCACCATTCTAATAGAGGAATTAACGTAACTTTGTAATGTTGTCTATTACACTTGCGCAACAGATCGATAGATAAACAATACTGTTTTCTTGGCAATAATAATTTTTATCACCACAATGTAATCTGGAACAATACCAACACCTCGCCGTCATGAAATCGATAAAAATAGTGCACATGCTGCATCGTATGATGTCTTATCTATTTTGGTGAATCTGTTAATCATATTAGCTGGTTATTAATATGTGATTCAAACAATATTAATGAGGCAGACGCAAAGCTGATATTTAGAGGACAATTAGTATTTCTTGAATTTGTTCACGCTGTTCTCCTCGAGATGGCAATTATGAAATCATAAAACAACATGGATTGTAAAATGTTCTAGGAGCCAGATGTTCCTCAATAATGTAAGAAAAATATAGATTTTCGTTACCTAAATTTGTGTCGCTCCGTTAAAAGTCTTTCCTTCAGCCTTCATTCTTGGAAATCGTCTGCTTATCGGGACAAATGCATGCAGCTATCTCAGCATTGCCCTGCCAGTTCAATCTACGATTTGTTTTTATATTTTGTAGCTATCTGTTCTTACTAACTGACCAGTGTTTTCACACAAAGTAAACCATTTTCATCCCTAAAATGTATAATCATGGCTGTATAAATATTACGCCACAGCTGTTGTCACGCAGATCTAAAAATATCGTACCCATGCCTCATCGAGTACTAAAAATAACTTGAGCATAATTTCTCTCTCTCTCTCTCTCTCTCTTGCTGGATGCTCAGACAGGTTTATTGCTATGATGAGCGTGACAAACAGTTACCCATTTGAGTGCTTCTTCTAGTTCCAGCAGTTTCTTCCTATCCATGGTCCATTTAGAATTTCTCTAGTTTTTCCGATGACAAATGCTCTTTAAGTGATGAAAGAAAAAAAAAAGGGGTGGGAGGGGGGGTCTCATAGAACTGCTGTTGTGACAGAGATACCTGTTAGAACAGCTCTGTTGGGGGGGGGGGGTCTCATAGAACTGCTGTTGTGACAGAGATACCTGTTAGAACAGCTCTGTGGGGGGGGGGGGGCATGTTCTATTCCGGCACTTTTGACTTTGAGTGTCCCCTTTCTCCTCCTCTTTGTGCCCTTTTGGCAATTTTTCCTTCTGTCCTATCATTCTCCTACAGTCTGTCTATCGCCGTGCTTCTTTCTAGCACAATGTCATGACCGTTGTCGTACCGGCGTGCTTTCTACAAACTCGACCACAAACTCAAACGCTCTTTCTTCCATGTCCCCTTATCATTCGCTTGGCTTCATGTAACCCTTTTATAGGTACTCCTACCCCGTCCCATACGCACAAGTCCGAATCTGCAAAGCTTTACGTAGATGAATATCCATGCTAACACCTTGATCTTTGAAAACTTAATAAGGAACCTTTTGCATGGAGTATAATTTGATTTGTTTCACAAGATACACAGCCAATATTCGATTTGAATATAATAGCACAACTCCTTTCTTTTAGGTTGTTGTTGTTGAAAAAAAAAAGTAATTAAAATGAAAATTCTTAATTCGTACCCATACTTGATAAGCGTGAGTAAGCTTCCCAGGCCCGTTCCTCCCCTCCCACAACGCCCCACATGTACACTTTTCATAGGCTGGGATAAAAACCTTCCACCAATCCTCCATACCTGTTGGTTGGCCCCTAAGCCTCTGACGTCGTGTCAAAACAGTAATATTTTTTTAATGGAAAACTAGTAGATTTAATCACAAAAATGGGACCTTGAAAAAGAATAAGCCAGAAATTCAATTAGTGAATTAATCTCTCTCGTAGAGACTAATTGTATTAGCCGAGAGTTTAGACTAACGAAAGGTCTTAACATTGTTGCATTTATGCGGGGACTGGAAAGGACAATTAGTTCAGAAATAGTAGCGATGCATATTATGCTAAGTTCAGCCGTTGTGTCCAGTGTAAGCCAGAGCCGTGATAACAGTGAAACAAGAACCATACTGAAAACAGATTTGGTCAAAATGTCCCGTTGAGCTAAAAAGGGACTATTATATTGGCATATTAATCTAGGACCAATGTTCAGTGCTAAATGATACTTATTATGAAAGGTGTGTGGTTTCATCCACATTGTATCGGTTAAACTCTATCATACCGGGTGAACAGCTGCTTTCGACAAGGTCATTCCTTAAATCGAGACTAATTTTCACTGCTTTTGTCTCTGGGAAAGTGTCGTAGTGAGGATTTCGCGTTTTATTTTATTTTCAATCAGTCTTTGCCGTTTACTTCTACATAGACTTCGTGAGCAAAGCTACTGCGGTGAGATGAAAACAGTAAACAGTATGTTGGGATTGAGACTTGATATTTCCTTGTCAGTTACACAATATAGTTAGAGGTGTGCCATATTTCACTGAGGTTCCTTAACATTGTCACTTTATGTATGCCTGTTATTGAGTTTACTGAGTTATGATACTTATTTATATTCTTCTTCTTCTTCTTCTTCTTCTTCTTATGAAGTTGATTCGTCTATGTAAAAAGACGATCCCTCAACTGCACCATATGCGACTCGACGTTACTCCTCTGAGGCTAAAACAGGGTAAAAGCCTTGCATATGTTAGGACCATTTAAAATATATTCATTGTGTAAATTCTTTTGTATTTTTATATATATATCTGGTATAAATATCTCTTGGTATCCAGATTGTGCACAGAAATAGACCCGCACTTTAGATACTATGGTAGCTGCAACGGATAATTATGTCCTTTAATTCATTGTCAAAAGCCGTTGCAGACGATACATCTTGCAAAGTTTTCCTCGTACCACATCCAGCTGTATATCTAGATCTAGGTCTCATTCATAACGTCACTTAGATTCGATGCAAAGACTTAACAGAATGTTTCGTTACACCACAATTCTGAATACACTGATGTGATTATAAGTTGACTTTCGAACGGCGAGGTGTAAAGAATGACGTAGAGCACAATTTCCGGTCACACTTTTCGGTTCTATCCGATGAAAATGGGTCTCTGTTTTTTTTTTGCGGCTTAAAAAAAATCAATATAAATAATAGTAGAGACTGATGTTTGTTCAAAATGAATGTGTCCACGTAACTCTTCGTTTCCTAATTCTTGATGGCGTAGTCGGAAAGTTTTAGCTGCTTACAGGTTCACCCTCTGGCTCACTTATAGTATTAATGATGCGTAAAATGTGTGCACCATGTTTACATGTGGTCTTAAACGTTCTGTGAAAGAGAATGTTCTTCATGGGATAATAAACATATTCTTACCTTACCTTACTTTATAACATCGTCCCTAGGAACCATCAAATTTAGTTCCCTTTTAACAGTTAAAATTGTACGGATGCACGGCAGTGGTAGACTAGTACACATGAAACATAATAATATAGATTACAGACAAATGCCCACAAATGAGGAATGATACTCAGATACAAACGTTACCCCACACGAAGTGCAGGTGAAAAATGTAAACATTCTATGGAAATGGTTAATTAAGTCAAAATCCTGCCGTGTGGTCTTGAACTGCTGGGGTTTATTTAACATAACAACAGAAAGTAGGACACATAAAGTTAGATGCTTACATCAGAGAATTACATCAATAATTTAATCAGACAATATAACCAAATATTCATCCATCGTAAAGCCTTTACAGTTAATAAGTCTGCATTTGCCAGAGGATCACTGCAAGTAACACAAATAAAACGATATTTTCATCTATCAGTATGCTGGAAATAGTACAGGCTGCAGAGAGGCGACTTGTATTAATAAGACACATTAAAACGAAACAGACCCATCTTCTCAAAAGTTTTCTTGGTTTTTTTTTTGTTTTTTTTTAACCGCCATTGTTTTCGATGTCAAGCACAGCACAAAATGATAGAAGAAAACATAGTTATTTGCACAAGAAACTGAGCGTGAATGAAAGACATAGATATGATTTCATAGGGTTCAGATATTACCTTGGAGAAGTCTTCTCAGCTGAAAGATCTCGAGCAGGAACTAAAACGTAATAGTTTTTTTGCCTCCTTTTAAAATGGGAAACCCGGCCGTCGATATCCTTGGGTCTCTGGGAAATGCCACTGCCAAAACTTTACAGTTTTACACTGCCCAGAAGTGTCTATTTTCTTTACAATCACACGTCCATACAGTGTTGCGCCCTGGTTCCTGTTGTCCCTTTGTCTCAGTTCCAATAATGTTGCTTGTGTTGTGGATAGCTAGTTAGTTACAGCTACTAATAGATGTTGAAAAAGACTAATACATTGGTAAAAAAGTTCCTTTGAATAAATTCTTGAAAAAATGTCTTGCTTTTATCAGGGGAATGTCACAGTTCTTGGATATGAAATATTAGACCCTTCTACCACAGCTATAATAATATAAACAGTACCTCTTTCTATAACAAGCTTCCTTTTATTCTGTATTGACACAGTCCTGTAAGTTTTTATCAGTCGTTCAACAAATTTTCCTCTTTCGTTTCTTTTAGCAGTGAAGATTAATAACTTGTTTCGTTTCTTCCAGTTCCACGTGTTGCCTTTCTTAACCAAAACTTTTTACGCTAGGTTTCGTGTCTTCAGTTCCGAGGGAAATTCCTAGCTTTTCAATTCCGTCTTCAGCGATGAATCGTTTAATATATACTCGGAAAATCCAGTGATGTCAAAGGCAGGTGTTCAAATTAATGCCAGTGTGATGAATAAATTTAGAGACAATCCACAGGTACCCTTAATTAGCCATCATGATTCTTCCACGGTCCTTTTTCTTCCTTCCCTCTGCTGTTTCAGTCAACTCCATACTGAAGGTGGAACGCGCGCGACTTAATATGTGGGTCTTCCCGCGCTGGCTGACGTCACAGTGGGAGACACGGCACGCGGAGGCGATCCCAGGCGATTGCTCACGGATGAGTGGGGGCGATTCAATGGAGATGTATGTCGCCATATTGCAGTTGCCACGACGACACCCACCAACGTCGCCCCAAAACAAATCTGTGACACTAATGTTAATGGCAAGAATCTGGTTACGTAATATTTCTTGTTATATAATTAATTGTTGGAAACAATTTTTAAAAATACGAATGTGCACCTTCCACTAATTGTCAAAGTTGCAGAATTGGGATTAAAATGATACCAGTCCCGTCCTTTCTGTATTTAGAATCTTTATTATTACTACATTACCCTCCTCACTTTAAATTTTGGGGTGGCGATTTACGCAAGCGGATAACAAATCCCAGACTGCGGCAGGCTTGTTTTGATCATCATAGGGTCTCTTTTGTACAAGGATTCTGGAGTTCAGATGCGTTACAGAAATAGATTTATTTTATAGCGGTGGCTCTCAACGTGGTCAGCACTGACCCCTCCTGTGAAAAAAAAACTTCATACGTGTCAGAAAGCATTTAAAACAAACGTCCACTTGTCCAATTTGTTTATGCTTCTTGCGCATACTAAAAGATCTCCAGCTTTTCAGAAAATGGAGATCGAACAATTAAGAATTAAGATCGCGTTTTCTTCCCTCTAGAAGCAGATACAACTACTTCAAGTGGCCGTACCACTTGGGAAAGGTGCTTTAGCGTATTGTCGAGACTACTCTCAAAAACAGGCTTCACATATTACAGGGGTGACCAAACTTGCTTTATGTACGATGTCAAGAACAGATTTAATTCACAAATGTTTCCACTGACTAAATTTTTGTGAGAGAGCAGTGAGTAATTTTTACAAACGTAATTATTGTGCGAGCCAGCATAAGGTGGTCTCGTAAACAATTTGTTTTGAACAGTTTTTTTCCTAAAAGATAGACAGAAGGTGTGGGGAAGGATAGACGGACAGCGTAGGTGTGCATGACTGAGCACTTTTTATATCTCGTGTTTTGAACTAGGTTTAGTAGAGAGGGAAGGGGTGAGTAGGAATTAAATGTTATTGAGACGTCTGTTGACGTACAGAAAATCCGTGATCCAGAGTAAAAGCTCGGGGTTTTGAACATGTTAAGAATTTATTGCTATAAAATTACATTTTATTGTCTTGAGTGATTCGACCTTTGATGTCGACCCAAGGTCGTTGCGTAGGGCTGTTACTTAAAATAACTCAGTTCGGCAGCTGAGCTAGAAGTGGTTGCACCAATCACAATCCAGGAATTAGACGGTAAGCTGCAGATGCAGTCCAGTATTTAAGGCCATACAGAACTTAGTTCTGGGCCACATGTAGACAATCCATTTACGAGGTGGACGGCGAGCTCTCAGCCAGATGAGAAGTCATAGAGACGCAGCGATTGAGCTGATATGTACAGTGATGGAGCATTGTCAGAAATCTACGCTCCTGAGCCCAAGCCTACTTGTTTGAGCCTTAAACCCACAGCGCTAATATCAACAGCCCTCACATTGTGAGGGCCGAATGGTGAGCTAAAGATTTTAATTCCATGCTGAATTTACAGCCACCTACACATGTAGACTGTTGACCAGTACGGCCAGACCACATGCATTTCCCGCGACCACGTGTGAACTACACCAGAGCGCGCCTGGCAGAGACGCTATATAAATATGTTTTAGTATGAAGAGAGATAGAACTTTAAACCTTACAGGATCCGTCGCCCTCGGGCGCGGATTCTTTTGAATGTAAATTTATTGTGACTTAGATAACTTCATATTACATTGCCTTAAGTACTTCATAGTTGCTCCTCAGCTTAGCTGAGCATTTTCAGTTGCTATTGTATTCGTTATCTATTGTATATTTTATCTTTGAATTTGTTAGATATATAAACTTTGCAGTCTGTTACTCAAATTGATTTATTTAGTTTTTAGAGTGGAAGTTGTTTAATTGTTGTTGTTTTTTTTGTGCTCGTGTGATTGGGAAGCGGACCTCTTGATCTATATTCCCCAAAATCCCGATCCGCGACATACGAGCCACAAACGATTTTTAAAAAAAACTTCACATGTTCCTGAGCCTCAAGACATGAACAAAAGTTACACATACGATTTTATTGTTGCATATAGCCTACAATTCCAGTGACGTGGAGAGGTGGGGGGGGGGTCTGCTGCATGGGTAACAGCTTGCCCTCCATAGCGAAATACCCAGGCATTGCGCTCTCTGGAGAGGTCACTCCAGCTTCGCTTTACAGCGTCGACAAAACACGGGGAGCAGCAGTCTACCGGTCCCCTCTGCCACAGAGACTGCCATTCCCGCATCGGACTGGCCAGCCACACCAGACACTACCAGAAAAAACACAGAACGTAACCCCATAGTCTTCCGAGACTGAAGGATGCCTACTACTATAGGTAGAATGCGCATATCCACCATCTTGTCTGTCCGGACCCACTTAAGGCGTCGCGAACCAATGGGCGGCGAGTTCACTACTGTAAACAATGACACGTGTGTATACGCACATGGCAGACGTTCGGTCAATTCTTTCACTTCCTTTCTCTTGTTTACACGGATGGTAGGGAATCGTATCAGTTTGGATCCATCCTTTCCATCCCTGTCACAACAAGTCAACTGCAATGCAACCAGCAGGCATTTTAACTGCTTAGACACATCTCGAAGTTACACTCATCAGCTGATCCACTGGCCATCTTGTTTGGCGGAAGTACAAACAAAAACTGTTACGTCATGCGCATTCTACCTATAGCCTACATTTTGCTGCAAAGAGTTTGTTTAAATATTAGGATATAACTATTAGGAATTCATGTATGCAACAAACGTTACTCATGTATGCAGTGTTTCAATTACTGTTGTAATGAAAAAAGAGCTCAGCCAACATAATTATTTCCAGGAGCCTTATATCGGGGGCGCGGAGCCGCAGGTGGCTCGCCAGCCGCGGTTTGGCCACCCCTGATATAGTACGTGACTGCGTTAAATAATTGCTATCTTATAAACAAGGAACCTGACATTAGGAAAGTGACCACGGCACACCAACCACAGAGAAGTCACGGCGATGAAAGAAACTTGTGCAAGGGGACTATTGCCTGAAAAGGGCTGAGAACCACTGGTTAATATATGTTGTAATTAAGACATCGCCTATTCCCCTCACCATTGACTGTCTCAATTAAAGCCACTATTTTTGTTCTCAGTTTGTCAAACACCAAATGCGCAATTCACACCTCTAACATTTACACACGTCAAGTAAACGTAAGTGTCCTGCGTCAATTGTTGCATTACGAGATTAGACGAATTTAGATATTCATTTGTTTATTGGCGCATGAACGTAATAGGTGTGCATGTGATAATTAACTTAGGATTTGATCTTTGTATATATTTCAGTTAAAGTTAATTTATGCATCTTTATACCAGATATATTTATCTATTTATTTTTCTATTCATCTTTTTTATTAATTATTACTAGCCTGCTTTATTATCACCCTCCCCCCTCGCTCCAAAATCCCTGTCCTCAGGTTATAATATTTATAATATACCTATCCCAAAATAATGATAATGATAATAATAATGAAGATAATTTATATAGCTTTATATCCCAATCCAAAAAATTGATTGAAGCGATTTGCAGAAAGTATTGTTGTCTGCATCTCACCCTATCTCTCTCTCTCTCTCTCTCTCTCTCTCTTCTCTCTCTCTCTCTCTCTCTCTCTCTCTCTCTCTCTCTCTCTCTCTATCTATCTCTCTCCCTCCCTCCTTCCCTCTCACTCTCTCTCTGTCTCTCCCATGCACAACGTGTTGCACACACTCTTATGCCAGGCATGCATACACACACACACACACATAACATAGACACACAGAGAAAAATAAGGCAGAAATTGTTAAACAGCATTAAACAGCAAATATCAACGATGTTCATAATTATTTCCCTTTACCATTGTGAGTCCACGACCAAATGAATCAATTAGTCGTGGTCCTGCTGATGATCACCCACCTAATCCTTTGAGTCATTCAGTCTACCAATCGATCAACCAATAGATCAACCAACCGGTCGATGATTCCCAGGCTTCAGGTAGTACCCATCAGTCCGACAGAGGAAAAGTTGAGCAGGACTAGGAGATCAACAAGGTATTGCAATACTACACTGAAATCGCAATCTTTCTTGTTTGTTCCAACTTAACTTTTTCCACAATCGAGAAATTCGAACTTAAAACGTTTGTGGCATTAGTATTGTGATAAATCGGAACTGCGAAACAGCTTTATAAGTGCCACAGCGCATTATCAAAAAAAAAATGCCAGAGCCTCTTCTATGGTACCTTCATTTTGATAAAAACGCCAGCTTTTCAGAAAGTGGGCAAACGAACAAACAAGATAAAAACAAATGTCGCGAACTGTTGCATCGTGAACGGTGGCATCCATAGCAAGACCTGACGCCTTGGGTCAAAAATACGAATAATAAAAACAATAACAATAATAATAATGTTTTACAAAACGAAAAAAAAGCAAACACCATGAAACAGTAATATTATGATGACTTTGCGTTCAGATCGAACTGTTATGTTATTCATTAGGTAAAATGACCACCGAGATGTACAAAGATTAGTATTGTTAAGGGTTTTGTCCAGAGCATCCTCTCCGCTAATTTTACGGAAAAAATGACGTATGAAATCTCTCTTTTCATCTATAGCAGTGAGGAGCGGGGCGGAACGGATGCTGTGGACAAGTATACACAGGCAAAGAGTGTTATGTTTTTTTTTTTGTAAGTCATTTTCAGCAAAAATAACGGAGTGGATGCTGTGGACAAGACCACTTAATCGTATTTGGATACAGTAGCTTTTTGTTTTTTAAGATTGTTGATCATCGGGGCAATTAGTGTGACGTCTCTGTTTGGTAATTTTGTATAGTACCTGTTTTTTTTTATGTTGCTATATATCCGTTCTAATTTAAACTGTTAATTACTTTCAACTACTTCACCAGAACTGTCAAATTCACACTAAGATATCTTAATTAAGCGCTTTTTTAAAACTGTCTTCAAGGTTTAGATTTCCTTCACGCGACTGTCTTTTGTTGTTATCTTAACTGTGAGTCTCCTTATTAAGTCATTAGAAAAACTAGCCTGCCCGGGCAAGATATATCTTGCAAATTTTCCTGTATTATAAGCACAGCTAGATCTAAGCCCCATTAATAACGGTTCTTGAATTCGATGCAAAGACGAATGACTAATAGATTGTTTTGTTACACCACAGTTCCTTGCAAAATCCACTGATGTGATAAAATTTGACTTTCGGCCCGCAATGTGTAAAGAGAGGCTCAGAACCCAATTTCCGGTCAAACTTTTCGAATTCTACTCGATGAACATGATTCTGTTATTTTGCTGTTAAAAGAATGGTGAACTGATAATTATCAAAGGCTTGAATTTTGTCCAAAGCCGTTTGTCCATGTCACTCATCATCAAAAATTGAACCAGGACACAAAGTTTCATACTTGGCAGAATCGGTAGATTTTGGCATAGGTAATCTAATTACAGCCAAAATAGATTATATTGTACGTCATGGATGCAGCATGCCTCAAGGGATGGGCAGTATTGTTTAGGTAGGGAGGAGAAGAAACGCAAACCGTGCTTCCTGTTCACAGAAGAAGCCTGGGACGGTACGGAGCCAATAATAGAATATCGGTATTGAATTTGCACTCCAACATGCTGCATTCTAAAGTCAGGCAACTCTTGCCCTTATAATTACTTATAATTACATGTCATTTTATCGGTTTATTTCCCTTGGCGTTACAAACGTTGTGTTTCCCATACTTTCGTGTTTTTTTTTCACAGTAGCATCAAAACCCCTGCAGCAGTGAAAATATCTACTGTGATACCTTAAAAAAGAATTACGGTCGTACCATGACACCTAAATCCTGGCGTGATATATGAATTCAAGTATTTATTTGTGCATTTTGCGGGTTATTCCTCGCAGGCGGCTAGTTTGATTGTTCTTAAATATTAATATTATGTGAAAGGATCTGGCGAAATCAGGCTTAAGGTGGAATTTTTATACCTCTAAAAAAAAATCAAAATAAAATATTTCTAATACGATTACAAGCAAATATATTTTAACCGAAAACAAAAAATGGCTAAATTTTCATAATATTATAAGCAAATCTCAATTTCTTTTAAAAAGAATTCCCGCTTTGGAAGGGTTTCCTCAGGAACTAGGTTTTGCACCAGATCCACTCAAATTTGGCCTATTCGGTCTGCAACCAATTTCACTTGTTCATGCCAACTTTCAGAGTAGTTTTCGAATCTAATGACGGGGGTTCTTGTAATTTTTATCTAATTATTATTTCCGTCGTCTCCAGACAGGAGATAAATATAATGGTTATGATCAATGTCAATAAACTGTACTCTGAAGTATCTTGTCTTTAATTGTAAATCATGACCTTGAGAAAAAAAAGACAAGGGATTAGTGTTTAGCTCTTTATTTTAGGAGGTTTTGCTAGCATTGGCATTTACACCTCACGTTTCTTGTTTTTAATTTTCGTATTCTTGTTTCTGTGAGGGTTTTTTGTGATAGGGATTCGTTTTTTAGTTTTAGAAGTTTGCCCGAGCAGCGGTCTTGTTTGACCTGCCCTTCTCGACTTTTAACTGCCAGGGTATCTTTAACGTGAGCAACGTGCACACAGGCCCTCGGAGTTTTTCATCCCTATCCGAGAAGACTAGGTGCTCGATCCTACCATACGATCAGGGACAATAAAGTTTTCCCCCCGCAAAAAAAAAAGTTCCAACATGCTTGCACCGACCGGAGACCAAACCCGGTACTTTGGACGTGAGAGGCGAGCATTTTGTCTCTAGACCACCGTTTCCCAAAGGCAAGGGATTATTTTCACGTGGCAAGGGATTAGTTTCACGTAGAGCTATAAAACGTGCTGTTTTCAAAGTTTCTATGCTCGTTTTACTCAAAATAGCTGCCGATCATTGCATGACAATCTGCATCTCAAGCATAGTGACGTAGACGAACATAGGAATGACTAATAATAACAACAACAACAAAATAATTTTAAAAAACACACAGACTATGAACTTGCAGTTCGTGATACACTTGAAGTAGATTAATGATAACGCATCGCTCGTGGTTACTTTATAGAATAGAAACTAATGATGAGTGATTGATCAATAGATCTATTGATCAATCACTCATCATTAGTTTCTATTCTATATATTGACTGATGTTTGGTAAGGTTTTTAATGACATCACTGGTGCGTAGAACAGATCGTCTAGGTGCTTGGTAACTGCACAGGGCTGATGGATGATTCAACGATTGATAAAGTAGAACTGATGGACAAAATGTATCATGCGAGGCATGTAGATTAGTTCAGGGTTTAAGTAAGGGGGCGCGCGTTTGTATAAGTAGATTGATAGGTCATGTAGATAGCATCAATCTGTCTGTCTATTTGTCTCGCTATCTATCTATATATTTTTGTATCTATGTCTGTCTGTCTGTATTTCTCCCTGTCTGTCTGTCCGTGTCTGCCTGCTTGACTGCCTGTTTTTCTGCCCCCCCCCCGTCTCCATCTTTCTCTGTCTATCTATCTATCTATCTATCTATCTATCTATCTATCTATCTATCTATCTATCTATCTATCTATCTATCTATCTATCTATCTATCTATCTATCTATCTATCTATCTATCTATCTATCCATCTATCTATCTATCTAGCTATCTGTCTAGCTATGTATCTATCTATGTATCTATCTATCTATCTATCTATCTATCTATCTATCTATCTATCTATCTATCTATCTATCTATCTATCTATCTATCTATCTATCTATCTTTCTATCTATCTATCTATCTATCTATCTATCTATCCATCTGTCTATCTATCTAGCGATCTATCTAGCAATGTATCTATCTATCTTTCTATCTATCTACATTTCATTCTAGCTATCTATCCAGTTATCTATCTATCTATCTATCTATCTATCTATCTATCTATCTATCTATCTATCTATCTATCTATCTATCTATCTATCTATCTATCTATCTATCTATCTATCTATCTATCTATCTATCTATCTATCTATCTATCTATCTATCTATCCATCTATCTATCTATCTAGCTATCTATCTAGCTATTTATCTATCTATCTTTCTGTCTATCTACATTTCATTCTAGCTATCTATCCAGTTATCTATCTATCTATCTATCTATCTATCTATCTATCTATCTATCTATCTATCTATCTATCTATCTATCTATCTATCTATCTATCTACATTTCATTCTAGCTATCTACCCAGTTATCTATCTATATCTGGCCATCTATCTATCTATCTATCTATCTATCTATCTATCTATCTATCTATCTATCTATCTGTCTATCTATCTATCTATCTATCTATCTATCTATCTGCCTGTCTGTCGGTCTGTATGTCTGTCTGCCTGCCTGTATGTCTGTTTATCTATCTATCTCTGTCTGTCTATGTGTGTCTGTCTGTCTGCTTGCCTGCATGTCTGCCTCTCTGTCCATCTTGTAATCTCCAGAAGTAGACACCTAAT
Source organism: Onchidella celtica (assembly GCA_963931925.1). Taxonomy (NCBI): domain Eukaryota; kingdom Metazoa; phylum Mollusca; class Gastropoda; order Systellommatophora; family Onchidiidae; genus Onchidella; species Onchidella celtica. Next base: position 43,202,686 of record OZ007575.1, on the reverse strand, counting down.
TAAAAGGAAGCTAGAAAACAACAAGAAATAATGATATAGGTTGAAACACAAGCAAGTAAAGGACGTCAGACTCACAACAACAGCACCTCTTCATACTTACACCACATACACAGTTTATACATCATCATGCTAAATACGTGTCCGTTTACCCATAACTAAATACGTGCGCAATTGAACAGAATTTTGTTTGGAAAGAACATAATTATACGAATAACGTATAATCCTGGGTTCCGAATGTGAGAAAATACACATTTTCTGTTCTCATCGTTGTAGGACAAAGTCTTTCGGCGTCAGCAGCCACAGTATCTGATATTGAATACAATCTGTTAGCACAATTCCATCCTATATCAGCCTTGTTCTAAAGGTATTTAAACAAAAATCCTAATATTTTAACTACGCATAGAGAGACGTGAAGATGAGCATCAAATGTCGGTATTATAAGACTTACTATAATTCTCTTGGTTGTGTATCCACTCTATTTTAGAAGAACATTTTAGACTAGATCAATTAATCATAGAGTGTACTCGTGTGTTAATTTAGTCGTAGATAGACTATGCAGTTTTTCTGAGACGTATCATATCAGCACAAATTCACAGAGATTTGAAAATAAAAATAATGTACTAAGCCGTTATTTGGCCTATTAAGCCATTTCCTCACCTTAGTAGACAAATAATGTCCTGTTTTTCCGATTCCTTGGCTTCACTTTTAAGAAATTTGTTTGGTTGCAAAGTTTAAGCTCCTCGCTGTACAAGAAATCGTGAAAATACACAGATTTTGAGCATTATCGCTACTTATGGACTATGAAGAGACTTGAAATTAATTGCTGATATTTTACATGTTAATTACTTCTATATAACTACACAGAGCAAGCATGAGCATTTTCAGTGCAATTAATTCTGTTCATGTTATTAGTCTTCCTTTGCAACGGCATTCACTCTTACAACAGTCGGCTTACATACCGACCTATCTGAATCAGTTGATAAACATAATAAATATTATTACTATCAAAAATTAATCACATTCGTCCTTCCGCAATTCAAAATCCATCAACTTTGCCATAATTATTAATATTTCACTGTCCAAAGCTCAAGATTGCGAAAGATGGGCGTTGTCGTATTCTTCGTTTCGTTTGTGTTTGAAATAGCCACGCGGAGTCAGTAAAAATTTCGGATTAAATATTTGAACCAAATGGCCAGACTGAGTTTCGTTTGCTCAGAGATTTAAAAAGAGAGAGAGCGAGACAGAGAGAAAAAAGTTTAATAGTTTCGCTTAAGGTAAGGATTAGGGTAATAATTAGGTTTAGCTAACTGGCCACAGTACATCCTTATGTTAGCGACAAAGCTCGCAATAGTCTGAAATCACAACCCAGCCAGAAAGCCTACTGATATCGGAGGTGTAGGATCATGCTAGTAGGAATGACATCGTTTTAATGTAGATCGATCCGCTGGTCCCTACACCCATCGACATCCGTCTGATGTAGGAAATCCGCCCCTTCGGTAATCCTATCAGCCTTACGGAAACACATCACAAATTTAAATCGCATAGACGTAGGGATCCTGGCCAGGAAGGTCCTACCTGGGAATCCAAACACTATCTATTTCTTGCAGATGGCTCGGAACCTAAGGAACCTGGATGCATGAGATTGGATGAGCTGATAGATTTGAAAACTGATCACCTGACAAATGAATCATGTAAACAACCTGCCGCAAGGGATGTAAAACAAGTGATGAGAAGACATAAGTAGATGGCTAACAGTTCGCCCACAATTTATTACAAAACGCACCAAAAATAATCAAAATGCACGGTTGCGTTCATGCAATATTATAAGGCGATCGTGTATCCTCTGGATCAAGGTTCGCCCACTTGCAGTACAACTCGGGTGTTTATTTAAAAGGAGTTTTGCCAATCTCACTTTTTTCACCTTACATGGCTGTATTTTGTGTGGCACAACGGTGGCGGTGGGTGAATTTGGAAAAATGGATTTGTTTATCTTGAATGTTAATTGTGAAATTCAGAGTTTTGTCTTGAATCTATGGGCGCAGCCATATTGGAAAACTGAGTCACTTTAAATTCTAAAGGAGCCGCCATATTGGAAAAGTAAGTTGTCACAAATCCCAGACTGGGAGATGTAATAAGTTATGACAGGACAACAATCACGAACAAACAAGTTAACACTTAACAGAACAATCCATCAGACTCACACATTTATTAAACCTAATTATACAGATAATAGCGCAATTACATACATTATATTATTGAAATCAACTGCCGTACAACGGCCTTATTCTCACACACACTCTCCCTCGGATCCACAATCCGGTAGTTACTCCTAAAGGCACTTCGGCCTCAGCCTCTCCCCTCAGGGTCTTAATAGCACATTAATAATTTACTGGCACCGCAGTCTCTCAATATCACCTTCCTATTGTCATACACCTTAGCATTCCCCTAGCACCTCAGCAGGGCAATAACACATTATCATTTCAATAGACATTATCATTTCAATAGTACATTCTCCCCTCAACATGGCAATAGTGCATTATCACATTCGCGCTCATATCTACGTCCCTGTCCGTGGCCTGACTGCCACGACTTTATGTGCTTCTACTGTCCTGCACTGACAGCCTCACTTCTGGCCTATGTGTGGCCTCCGGCCCTATGCTGGCCTATCCCCTGTGCTCATCGAGGTGGCTCTGCGGCCCGTCCTCGACACCTACAAGAATGACATTACATTGGTATAATACCCTACCATTTCTATTCACTCCACCTCTCCTTACAACCCATGAAGCGTACACACACTAGTTCACCTTTCACTCACCACACATCTTACGGTAACACACCTCCATCGGAGTACACACTACTCACTCGCGCTACAAATCCATGAACTCACTTTCATCTATCGCTCATGGCGCACATTGCTATATCCAATATCAAGGACTTCCACATTCCTCACATATACTTATTTACATCATGGTAATAGACGAATATAATATAATACATCAATCATAATAATCAATCAACGTTCTACATACCAGTCATCACTGGAAAGACTCTCTCACTAGTCTTCTCGACTGCTCCCCTTATGTCTGCCCGATGGGCTCTTATTCACAGGTCCGTTCCGTAGGACCTTCTAACTTGCAGTGATAGTTATACAGCGCTTTCGCCTCCTTCAGACCCCCCCCCCCACTACTCACGACAGCACGCTTATCTTACTTGTCTACCGTGAGCCATTCTTACTCTACACCCGATCTGTAGCAATCCCCTTAATTGCACTCACTCCACTCGTGACATCATCCCCCACCCCAAAAAAATTAATGCAATTAATTTCAAATCGCATCAAGATGACTGTCAACGAGTGAGCGTGAGCAATACCTACACTAAAAAAACTGACCTAGCAGTTCCCCTAGTATATAAAATACCGAAATCAGGGGAAAATATGGGGATCAATATGGCCTGAAATATGCATATATGTGTCACATCATGAATAGCTAACTAACCACCATACTTAATACAGAATCAAAAACCATTCAACCTATCAACCATTCTTCATATCATATTTATAATGTCAATATTTTAAAGTCGACTCATTCACACAGATCCTGTCAATGTTCCTGTCCTCCGATGTATAAGCTCCTGAAATCTTCCCCTAGGCTCGACTAAGGTAGTCGGCGATATGATTGCTGGTTCCTGGAATTGGTTGAATAACGAAGGTATACGGCTGCAAAGCCAATGCCCATCTAGACAAGCGTGGGCTGGACGAACGATTCTTCGACAAAAATGTCAGTGGCTTGTGGTCTGTCTGGATACAAAATTCTCGTCCCATGAGATAACGTCCTAGTTTCTGGACGGACCAGACAATGGCAAGACACTCACGCTCTATCACAGAATACTTTCTTTCTCTCTGCAATAACTTCCTACTGACATAACATACAGGATGGAGACATTCGTTCTTCTCCTGTAGAAGACAAGCGCCGACACCAGAGTCCGACGCATCCGTTCTGAGGATAAAATTAGATCGAAAATCGGGTAATATCAGAATGGGTGACGATGATAATGCTGTCACCAAATTATCAAATGATGTCTGACATTCAGACGTCCACTGGACCTTATCGGGTTGTCCCTTCTTAGTAAGGTCAGTAAGAGAAGATGACAAGGAGGAAAAATTTGGAATGAACTTTCTGTAATAATTTAAAATTCCCACTAAGCTTCTGACTTGTTTCTTTGTTTTTGGGATTTGCAACCCTGCCAGCTTGTCAATTTTTGTTACTTCAGGTCTCTGAACACCTCTACCCACGATATGTCCTAAGAATATTATCTCTGGACATGCCAAATCCATCTTTGCGGGTTTAGCAGTTAACCCAAAATGACGTAATCGTTGAAAAATTACTGTTAGTGTCTGAATATGATCAGACCATGTCGACGTATGACATGCTATATCGTCAAAGAATGACACGACATTAGGTATGTCCTTCAACACTAATCTCATTAATCGTGCAAACGTCGCTGGCGCGTTTACCAACCCAAATGGCATGACCTTAAATTGGAATAATCCAATGGGCGTTTGGAACGCCGTGTATTGTTTAGACTCCTCAGTAAGCGGGATTTCCCAATAACCTTTCGTTAAGTCTATCTTGGAAAACCACGTGGACCCGGCCAATGAAGCTATTAATTCCTCCTGAAACGGAATAGGCTCCCTATCGCCTACCGTAATAGTGTTCAATCTTCGAAAATCAATACAGAACCGCACCGATCCATCAAGTTTTTTCACGAGGACGATGGGTGATGAATACGGCGATGTTGATGGTTCTATCACATCTAACTTCAACATTGACTCAACTTCCTTTATAACTCTATCTCTCGAAGAAAAAGGCAACGGATACGGTCTAAGAAATACTGGCTTATCCGAAGTCAACTTTATTTGGTGCTGGATCACCGTAGTGCGACCCGGCAAATCCGTAACAACATCCGGAAATGACGCTAACAGGTTCTCAAGTTCCCTACTCCTTGAACTCGTAAGGTCAGGGTTAATTTTTTCGTCCCTGTAACCTTGTGTCGCAGTTAACTCCGGCAATTGAATTTGTAACTCTTCCTGCGCCTCGGTGTCGCTTACGTCACAGTCCAACTGGTCTACGACCCCCCGTACAAGCAGTAGAGAAGACAGTCTCCTCTGGTCTTGTCTGTGCACACAGATACTGTGGTCTCTCATAAAATCTCTGTAGCATATTAACATGGAAAACCTTAACTGATCCATCAATGTGGATAGCGTAATCTACCTTCGAAACAACTCGCTCAATAACATAAGGGCCTTTCCATGTCATCAATAACTTATTATGGTCCGTAGGTAACAACAACAGAACCTTGTCTCCTGGCTTAAAAATTCTCAGTTTGGAACCTCTATCCTTATAGTCTTTTGCTCTTTTCGAAGCGATACCAGAAGCTTCTTCTGTTATAGTGCGCGCTGAAGATAGTCTTTCTCTTAAATCAACAAGGTACTGAAACACCGAAATCTGCTCATCGTCTCCCGATGATGGCGACGTCATCATGTCCCGAAGAACATCAGTTGGGCCCCTAGGACTACGACCGTACATCATTTCGAACGGCGAGAATCCCGTTGACTCCTGCCGTACCTCTCTGTACGCGAATAACACTGCAGGGATATATCTATCCCAATCTTTAGGGCGATCAGCAGCTACCTTACGCAGCATCGACTTTAACGTCGAGTTCAATCTCTCGCACATGCCATTAGCCTGCGGATGATAAGGGGTGGTAGTGATGGGTTGTATGCTGAATAAGCGGAACAATTCCTTCATCATCTGCGACGTAAATTGCGCGCCCCTATCAGACAGAATTTGCTCTGGTATTCCTACCCTAGCGAAAATTCCAAACAATGCTTCCGCGACTGCCTCAGACGTTATGGTCCGCAGAGGAACCGCCTCTGGCCATCTCGTAGCATTACATATGACCGTTAAGAAAAATCGATTCCCCCTATCGGTCGCTGGGTGAATGGGGCCAACAAGGTCTATCGAGACCTTTTTAAACGGTTCCGAGACCGTGGGGATCTTCTGAAGAGGAGCCTGGGGTGTACGACCCTTATGCGTCGTCTTTTGGCACGCACTGCACGTCTTACAATAGACTTGCACATCTCTGTGAATCGATGGCCAGTAAAAATTTTTAAGTACCCTTTCTTTGGTTCTAGCTATCCCCATATGACCCGCTAATGGGACATCATGTGCCAAATGCAATACTGTTGCGATCAGCAACGCTGGCACAACGACCTGCTTTAAAATGGAGGGCACCGTTACATACTTACGGAACAGAATGCCCGCCTGAACAACAAAGGAGGACGACCCGTTCTTATATCTCCTCGTTTTCTCGGTTCGCGCTTCCCCAAAACATGGGTTTAATGATGGGTCCTCCCTTTGTAATCTCGCCAAGCGCTCTGGCGTGATATCTAGGTTGACCGCTGGCGTAGCCAAAGGTCTAATCTTATCTTTATCAGCTACCCGTCGACGTGTTTCGACCGCGGCGCAAAAGTCAATACCTTTTGATTGCGACCATGCTTGCACGTTCTCATCGGAAGGGGAAACCACCCGTGATACATTCCCAATGATGAGCTGGGCGCCTGGAAAACAACCAACGACTGCTTCGACTTCCCCGCTAAGGAAAGGTGTATCTATCACTATTCTTGCCATGGGTAATTTCTCAATGGCCCCCGAAAATTGGATGCACGGGACAGTCTCACCTGTAAGCTGTGAATCCCGAATGCAGTCTCTATGCACTCCCACAACGGTAGATCCTGTATCTCGTAAAACCGAGACCGGTTCGTCCCCAACAAACCCCGGATAAACCCTAAGACCACCTCCTGTATGACATGAATTTATAACGGGGATCTTTCTCCCACAAGGTAAAAGACCGGAAGATAATAACTTCTCACAACTGGGACACTTAGAATACTGTCCGCCTCCGTTGTCCGATGTAACACACGCAGCCGCATGATGAAATTTATTTGGGGAACATGGACTGGAGCTACTGTCCACGCTCGCCGCTATCCTACCTGCAGGGCAGTTCACGCTGATGTGATCTGCTCTACCGCAGTTCCAACACTTCGCGGCCCTACACTCGCGCGAAAAGTGACCCACGCGTCCGCAAGTCCAACACTCCGCTCCCTGTGCTGCCCTAGGCCTGGGTCCCCGTGACCCCTCGCGACCGGAACTAGAGTCCCTATGCCGTCGGTCATCGGCAAAGGTCACAAATCGCCCCCGGCCATTACCGCGACCTAGCCCTCCTGCTCGGTCAAACTTACCGGATCCATATGCCGGTGATTGGTGATAGCCCCTATGCTGCCCCTGGGCTTGCCCACTATAGGCACCACGCTGACGCGACCTGTCCTTAAGTCCTGCCGGCGACCCTTCGACAACGGCGACGTACCCAGCATCTTGGACGTACGCCCTGGCGACTGGTTTGGACGGATGTGCCGTACGGTATGCCTCCGCCAACTTAGACGCCTCCTGCACCGTCGCGGGTTCGTTCTCTTCCAGGAAAGCCACCAGATCTTTGTGGCACGACGCGTACAGCTGGTCACGGATCATTAAGTCTTTCAGTTTAGCAAAATCCGCGCCCACATGCGCCAAGTCTACCCAGTTCGCGAAATACTCCGTTAGTCTCGCGACGAAGGCAGCAAAGTCCTCCCTGGTATCTGCACGTGCCCGCCTAAACTGCTCCCGGAAGTATTCCTCGGTACGCGCAAATCGGCGAAGCAGCAAAGCCTTCAGCTTATCGTAATCTTGCACGTCTTCGCGCTGTAGCTCTTTAAAGTAGGTTAACGCTCGCCCCTGCAACAGAGACGCCAGGTACGTGGCCCATAATTCCTTATTTTCCCCCCATTGCAATTGTGCGTTCAGTTCGAACCTGTAAAGGAAGGCGTCTATGTCGTCCTTCCGGTCGTCGAACGTAGGGAGCTTAATCCTAACGCCACCCTTATTGTGTACCTGCCGCTCAACTGTTTCCGTTGGCGTATTCTTTTTGCTTTCTAATTCTGCAATTCTTACTCGCGCGTCTGTCTCCCGCTCTTGAGCTTCTATCTCCCTTATCTTTAACTCCCTCTCCTGCTCCCGTTCCTTAGCCTCCCTTTCTTGTTGCTGAGCCTTAGCCTCTCTTTCCTCTTCTCTCTGTCGCTCTTGAGCCTCTTTTTCTCGCTCTCTATCCTTAGCACGCTCCTCGCGCAAATCCGCCTGCTGTTCTTTAATCCAGCCGCGTAGCTCCTCTCCCTCCAGGCCAAGTTCCTTACCCAACTTCATTAGTTGTTGGAGTTCCGCCATTTCACAGATTTATGGTTATGGTATGTATTAAAAAAAACGGCTAACCTGTCGGTATGATAACTAACGACACGACCAGAGACCTGAGATCACACCAGATATAACAATACCCAGTTGTCTCAAATACAATTCAGAAATTTACCTTTACAGCACAACTAATTCTATATCTATAAAATGTATAGCATCATTAATTATAAGAGAAAATAGAAACGACAAGAATGAAGAAATTCAGTAGAAAGACCACAAGTACGTCAAGGACAACGAACCAGACTAGGACAAAGCTTCTACAAAAAAAACAAAAAAAAACTATAATGGAAAAAAAAAATGCAACCTAACTACGCCGATTACACTACACGGTACAAACAAGAACAGAGTCTGAAAAAAAAGAACGTATCTACAGAAAGGTAGAAGAGGGACAAGAGAAACGTCTTCCTAAAACAACGAGGAAGATAGAACGCTACAATCTAAACACAAATACAGGTCCCTACAGAACTGTTCACTGTGATGAACGAAGTTCCTAGATTAGCCCACCTCCCGAAGAGGACAAACTACGCTCACCACAGCAAACCCGCGCCACCGCCCGTATAATGAATTACGACAAAAACAGCAAAAACAGGGAAACAGACAGATGAAAAGACAGCCCTCAATCCAGGGTACAAAATTTTCACTTAACTTTCAATTTTTGAGTTTAACTCCTCCCCTTAATCGGAGCTCTGGCCGCTTGACTCCTCAGGCTGGCACACACACTCTGCAGAAATTTAAGTACACATTAATACATATTCATCAAAATACATAAATCATATCATCATGAAATTTCCATTCATCCCACGAACAAGGACAACAGCACGAATTCCTAGCACAACAGAAAAACAACTAGATATAACGAATACACAATGTCAAAATGACCACAGGTAAACAGGACGAGCCCCCAGTGTCACAAATCCCAGACTGGGAGATGTAATAAGTTATGACAGGACAACAATCACGAACAAACAAGTTAACACTTAACAGAACAATCCATCAGACTCACACATTTATTAAACCTAATTATACAGATAATAGCGCAATTACATACATTATATTATTGAAATCAACTGCCGTACAACGGCCTTATTCTCACACACACTCTCCCTCGGATCCACAATCCGGTAGTTACTCCTAAAGGCACTTCGGCCTCAGCCTCTCCCCTCAGGGTCTTAATAGCACATTAATAATTTACTGGCACCGCAGTCTCTCAATATCACCTTCCTATTGTCATACACCTTAGCATTCCCCTAGCACCTCAGCAGGGCAATAACACATTATCATTTCAATAGACATTATCATTTCAATAGTACATTCTCCCCTCAACATGGCAATAGTGCATTATCACATTCGCGCTCATATCTACGTCCCTGTCCGTGGCCGGACTGCCACGACTTTATGTGCTTCTACTGTCCTGCACTGACAGCCTCACTTCTGGCCTATGTGTGGCCTCCGGCCCTATGCTGGCCTATCCCCTGTGCTCATCGAGGTGGCTCTGCGGCCCGTCCTCGACACCTACAAGAATGACATTACATTGGTATAATACCCTACCATTTCTATTCACTCCACCTCTCCTTACAACCCATGAAGCGTACACACACTAGTTCACCTTTCACTCACCACACATCTTACGGTAACACACCTCCATCGGAGTACACACTACTCACTCGCGCTACAAATCCATGAACTCACTTTCATCTATCGCTCATGGCGCACATTGCTATATCCAATATCAAGGACTTCCACATTCCTCACATATACTTATTTACATCATGGTAATAGACGAATATAATATAATACATCAATCATAATAATCAATCAACGTTCTACATACCAGTCATCACTGGAAAGACTCTCTCACTAGTCTTCTCGACTGCTCCCCTTATGTCTGCCCGATGGGCTCTTATTCACAGGTCCGTTCCGTAGGACCTTCTAACTTGCAGTGATAGTTATACAGCGCTTTCGCCTCCTTCAGACCCCCCCCCCACTACTCACGACAGCACGCTTATCTTACTTGTCTACCGTGAGCCATTCTTACTCTACACCCGATCTGTAGCAATCCCCTTAATTGCACTCACTCCACTCGTGACATAAGTCATTTTGAATCTTATGGGTGCCGCCATATTGAAAGGCTGAGGCAGGTACCTCACTAGGCTACCTCGATCTACCAACAGGCAACCTTGCTGGCAGTTGGCGATGAACGCTGTGCCTGCCAGACAGCTAAAGGCGCCTGAGCAACTGAATGCCCTTAGAATAGCATACGCGCTCTTGGCCATTTCCAGCTGTCTTGGCCAAACCTTTGCTCACGATGTGAGCAGCACAACAACTGACCAACTACGGCTCCCTCTTTTGTCTAATTATTCCCTTCCAAATAATGTTTTTATTTGATAATAATAGCCTGCTCATGGGGTTTGATATAAGTGCTTACGGTTTCACCCCTACTACTTGATCTGCACACACTTACCCAGCTTGCTATGTATCACTAGATAGTGCTTGTGTAAGAAGGTGTGGCACTCCAACTTATCTTGGCGATGTCAGTTTCGGCCATTCAGGCTTTGACTTGTATCACTGGTCGATCCGTCCTATTCTAAGGCCCAAGCCTTGTTCTACACGCAGAGCTCTCTACATCTTACACAGCCGGACTAAATCTCTAGGTCTAGATATATCAATGTTTTATAGACACAGCATTTTTAATCCAATTTAATATAGTTGAAATCGCAAGAACGAAGGTGAAAATGGAGGAAACGGTGTTACGGTCGCAGCCAATAGGTTGCAGGAGACGTTTGCCCCAAACAATATGCCGAAAGTGATGCTCTACTACGCACACGTCTGTGAGCAAACTTCTGTTTCCAATATGTCTATAAGCTCTTTGGTTTCATTCCCAAATGCGGCGCAAATGCTGTGTAAAATAATTTTGTCTGAAATGGTTCTCTTACATTATTTGTCAGCCTTGGCTGATTAAGTGACTGGTTTCGCCACTCAGTGGTCGTGAATTTATTCAAACGTATCAGGTTTGCCTTCTTTACGTAGACACAAAAGGAGTCTGTTCTCTGACTTCACTTCTGGTAGTGTTCTTGATTCCATACTTGATTTGAAAAGCATAGTATGGGACTTTTTTAAAAATTGTAGTAATCTTGATCCGGTATTTTTGCAAAAATCAACTTTGAGCCAGAGTTTCAAACTTTTGACTGATGAATTGTATGTATATCCACAGCCATAATTCAGAAATTTGGAGCATAATTGCTGTCGATAAAGGAGACATGCTCAATTTCTCAGAGGTAACCCCTGTGGCATTTTCTTTTCCGTTACCGACCTTTTTCGGCAGCACAATCAACTTTATACACAGAATTTGACTTCATTTCAATTTTCACAGCTAGTTGGAATCACAAAGAGCTAAATAATTGTGGCTCCAATTTTTTTTTTTCTAAAGGACATATTAGTTTGATGTTTTTGGTGATTGAAATTTTGAAAAAATGAAATTCTGAACCATTATTGTTTCCTATAAAACAGCATTCCCGCAATGGGTATTGACATGTTGTTTCTGTAAAGCGCATAGAATGTCTGAGTCCATCAATTGGATTCAGCAAACAACAGGTTGTAGGCAAGGCTGCATAAAGCAATTGGTAACGGAGGGGAAAGATGGTAACGGAAAAGAAACGTTAGTAACGGAGAGGAAAAGATAGTAAGGAAAAGGAGTAACAAAGACATGTGAGTGGCAATTAATCAAATGTGTTTAATTGCATTCAGTGATTTTACTTCAAACTGACACACATTCAAAAAAGCAATGCACAATATCATGCTTCTGATGGAAATCTTAGTGCAAAACACACGATTAAGAGAGAGAGGTTTATGTAATCATTAAAATGTGGCTCAATCTCGCTGGTCTATGAAAACCAGCTATAAGAGTAGTACAAGAAAAATACACAAACAAAGGAGTTTAGCACAGGTTTCCTGCCAACACAATAAATGGGGTATTTTATTATGATTCATAAACAATCCAGATTCATTATCCTTGCATGTCTGAACTATTCTAATGTAAAAGTATTAAAGCCCCATGAGCTTTAAATGAAAGCAAGTAATTGAGATCTCTTAACTTTTATTGTGCAAAACACATTATAATCAAGCTTCTTTCCTCATCAGAAAGCTCTCCCTACAAGAAAAGACATTTTTTTAAAAGTTAAATTCGAAGATTTTCAAGCGGATATTCTTCCTGATTGCATGAAAGCTGACCAACTTCCTGAATGAATAAAACGTTAGATAATAAAATAAGGTCTCATTTCAATTTCAAGACCTGAGAACTCTGGTAAAAAGGCAAAGTGTCATTCAAAAGTCTCTTTTGTTTCTCGACACCTTTTCTTGTCATGGTGTTTTCTTTTCCCTGGTTGAATCCTGGAAACATCATTTCGGACGAAAAAATCAGAAACAAGTTTTCTGTGCACAGAGCATACTGTCCCTTTCTTTTCATAATGATGAGAATTGGATACGCCGAAAACGTCTCCCGAATTTCATCAGAAACCCATACTTCTGAAGAATCGCTCCATGTTTTAATTGAACCAATGTTTTGCGTTGATTTTTCTGCAACTTTTGAAGCTCTCTGGTAAGGGCGAAATGATACTCTAAAGTCCCTTTGACAGGACATTTCGTAGACGTCTTTGCTGTGAAATGTCTTAACAGTTGTCTTGTCTTACTTTTCGGTGTGACAGCCTCTTGGGGTTTTGAAGTTAATCGTTGAACTCATTTCTTGTACAGTGCTTTCAAACGTTCTTCTCTTTTCAGTTGTGAACGGAGCAACTCCAACTCACTGTGCAGGGCCCTACTCTCGTCTGCAGCTCTCCGTAAGGATTGCTTTTTTTGTCTTGAGTATTTTGAGGTATCCTCGGTCCTTTCCTTCTTTCTTGATGCCCTCCATCTTCGATTTGCCATTCTGTATTCTTTTTCGCTCATCTGACGTTCAGTCTTATACTGTCCTTTTTTCCTCTGGCGGTCTTTCACCAAAAATGCATCATACTTTAATGGAGCTAAGGGTGAAAGTTCCGCCCTCAAAGGCCCTTTTTGGGAGGGCTCCAAAACTCTGGAAGCATTCTCATCGTCTATAACTCGACTTATTGTGATGTTAAGAGATAATAATTATAAAAATGCTGCAAACTTTGGGTAATTTATTCCGTTTGCATTATTCACAGGTAAAATTCGCAGCAAACACTTCCGACTCCATGCTTTTAGAACAGGGACACGCTATCATGATCTATTTTTAGTACCGTGACACAGTTTCCCTCATCGTTCATTCGCTAGAGAAAGCAAATTGTGGATTAACGAAAACATGGATCACCTGTAAACTTTAGCGAAAAAAGGGTAAACATACTCTAGAGTTGGCGTGGAATCCGAGCCCAGACTGATCCTGTCATTGTATTTCTTAAAACAGTCCACGGTCTCCTCAATGCTAATTATTTTTTCTTTCTTTCTTCTTTTCCGTTCGTAGAGCGGGTATGTTACTAGTTTTTTTTTTTTAAAGTGCCTCATTAATATTTGCTTTCATTATTGCATTTTAGTTTTGGATAACAATGTTCATTGAACAACTTAACTTGCCCATTTATAATATGACAACAGAAGCATGCTTGAAAATTGTATCTTTCTTCTTCACAACCAAATACACGTCATAGATATTGAAGAGGCAAAATAACGATTTAAAAATGATTTGAAATATGGAGAGATCTGGACTGTTGCTGGACATTGCCTCTTAAAGCGTAACTTATGTTTTGTTTGTTAGATTGTTTTTCCACACTTTGTGTGGCGCATTGGTATTTGTAGCTCTTTATACTTTTGAAAATAATGTTAACGATTGAGATAATAATTATGGATTTAAAGGCCGTACAGAAAACTTCTCATCAGTGTGGTGAGCTTACGAAATCAAACAAACAAAAGAAAACAAAAACACTAATATGATTCTTGTTTTGGTGGTTTTTCTTATACAGAAAGTATAAAACGGCAGATCTGGAAGATTTTCTACCTAGACAATTACGCAATAAACGACATGGACATTTGTGTTGTTTTTGCTTTGTTCCTGGATCTGTTCAAAGGCGTGGCAGCTCAAAGGAGTGAAACCTAGAAAAAAGAAATGATTTTTCAGAGGAGTGACAGCTTAAAGGAGTGACACAACAATGTTGCGGTAGTTCAGAACGTTTATTATATAATATTTACACCACAAAACGCTACCCATTCGAAACTATCCCATTATTCTAGCTGCCACTGACATAGTGTTCCATTTCTCATGCCACTACATATTTTTCCACAGTTTTAAGTTCATCGTGTCCAGTACCAAGGAAGCTGTAGTCTATGTTTCTCTGAGTAGAAAATTAGTCATGGCAAACTAAGAACAGGTGGAACCCCAACAAACATAGGTCAATTGTAGAAATAGACAACGTTCTTTTTAATATATCACTGAGTCTGCTACGTCACAGGTGGCCGGAGCTAAGCCCGTTCAAAGCCTTTAAATGGCCAAATCTCGAAACCACCGTTTGGCGAGATGTAAGAATTTCATTTTACACACACAATAATATACCATAGGGGAAAAATTAAGAATTTAAATCAAGTCAGTATTTTACAAATAATTATGCGTTTCGAACCAATGGATTTAAAATAATTATTCGTTCTCTGTGAAAAAAAAATAATAAAGTACACACTTCAGTTTTACTGTATTTCTAGTTTTGTAACATTTCATGGGACGATGATTTATCCTTAGGTTTATGCCATCTATAGTGGTCTAGTCCACAGCATTCGACTCGCTATTTTTAAGGAAAATGGCGTATGAAAAACTCTCTTTGTCTCTATAGCGATGAGGAGGGGAGCGGAACGGATGCTGTGGACAAGTGTACAGAGGCAAAAGATGTTTTACTTTTTCATACGTCATTTTGCGTAAATATAGCGGAACGGAGCGGATGCTGTGGGCAAGACTACGTACAATAAATAATTATTTCCAAGATTTTCATTGTTTGCTTGTTTTTTGTTAACCCCCTCCCCCCACCACACACACACACACACACACACACACACACACACACACACACACACACACACACACACACACACACACTCACACACCCACACACACACACACACACACAACCAACCAACTTTAACACTTCTGACTTCGTCTTCTATTCAATAGTGCGTCCAGGAACGGAAAAGGATTTCTTGGGAGGGGGATGGAGGAGCCAGATCGAGCCTGAATGTCTTGGGCTGAAAATTGTGACAGGAACACACAGTAGGATTTCCCGGATGAGATTTGATCCCCTTCCTGTTGAAAACAAGACGAGCCTCGGCTTGTCTGACAAAACACAGAAGACAACACATCTGAAGCATATCTGATTCAGGTTGAGAAGTGAAATTGAATCCTCTCCTTTCAAACAAATGAAACCCAAAGTCAAACGATGGAGATCTTGACGTGTTAAAGAAATGAGCAAAACTTCATGATGAATAGCCTGCCGATATTTGGTGGAGACGATGAAAGGAGAGGGTGAAGAGGGTGTCCCATGTTTAAATGCCTCCCATTTATTGCGAATAACGGTAGGAGTTGAGTGATGGGATTGAGCACAGAATGAATGGGTACAAGGATGCCAGCGCACTAGGCGGTGGCTTCAGAGCCGATCACTCGTCCATCCAGTGACAGCCATCACAGCGTTCCTATGGAAATCCAACACAGAATGTTGGTTATTGCCGTCCAGGACAGTTGCTCAGCAATACAGATATTTTCTTGTTCAACAGGTCCCTCGGCTACTGTCTTCTTTCTCACAGTAGAGTTGGTTCTGTAGATAAGAAATTGATCAGCAGCTATGCCGAAGGAAATGATCAAATTGAAGACTATAAAAACAGCAAGAGAGTAGAGGCTTCCACCTGATCGCTTTGTACTGAGTGTATACTCCAAGTGCATTCCGTTGAAAGAGTAGAGTGTCCAAAGTTTGAAGGTCGGTAGGACGGGCAGGAATTCGAGCAGGAAGCAAATGATCCAGACCAGTAGACAACATAATTGTAATTACTGCCACATTACAATCCTTCCTTTCGTCCAAAGAAAGCCTTTCACTTCTGTATCTGTGAATGGTCATCAGAAAAATTAACAAGAGTGACGTATCACTGGAGACAGTAGCCAGGACCCCTGCAGTAGCCAGGACCCCAAGTATTTGTTTAGTACATATGCATCTATATAGTAAACATCAGCACCCATAATAATGAACATGTACACTCCCATAAACATAGATACACTCAGGTAGGACCTCAGTATCTTGACATTTTCTCTAGTGGAGATTCCACTGCCCATGCATCTGCAGACAAGCAGCATGACATTGACGACAAGGGAAACAATTGCCATTAACCACATAAGACCTCGCAAGAGTTATCTCCCCACCAGGTGGCTGCAGGGGGAGATGGCGTCCTCTGTAGCATGACAAGTATGATCTGGAATATGTGAACCTCTCACCTGTGGAAAGCATATCTGGTAGTTGTCAGGGTACAGACTGTCTTTGATTTTAAGTTTTTCGAGGGCACCAGACTGGAATGTCGCAATCCTTGTTTGTCGTAGATCCAGTTCGAGAAGATCAAAGTCTTCTGGAAAAGCAATTCCATTTAAAGTGTTTATGGACGTTTGACTCAGATACAGATACCAGATTTAGATAATATAGATTTGTCATGTGAATAAACGTGCTGTCTTTTTGTGACTTCTGCCATAAGATTGTTGTTCAAATCCACCCAGTAAATGGTAGGAATGCCATCAGTATGTTGGGTGAAGTGACTTAGTGCGTCCCTCAAACTGCAGTGGGAGAGATGCAAGTAAACCAAGTGAAGGAAATTAATGCCTTCTTGATGCTAAAATTCTGAGGAAAGGTCAACTCCAGAAAGGTCAGATATCGTGTTTCCGGATCAATGAACGCTAAACTTTTTTAAGGCCGAGAAGTATCAAATTCAGACACAATGACAGATCACCCAGAACATAAGAAACCTGACATGCAGGTTAAGTTACAAGATAGCTCATCATCACCCGATGGACAGTCAGGATGACCGTCATGTACTAGGTCAGGATGGACACATACAGGACTATTCGAACAGACAAAGTTGCCAGAACAGTTGCGATGCTCAATGTTACATCTCGTCCTCGCCCGATTGACAATAGGGGTCACTGTCTTGAAGATTAATGAAGAGGGATGAATATGAATGAGGACATTTGACATAGCCTTCGGGACACCCAGAATCATGACAATACTGTAAGTGTAAGTTAACCATGTGATTGCAGGTTATAATATTACTTCTAACTTTGATGTAAATGCAATCAGGAGACCAGACACCACCACCTTTAGAAGATTGAAGTTTCCCTATGGTTTCATCCAAAGGTCCTTCATGACCCCTGCAGTCAGTCACACTTTTCTGTTGCAAATAAATGCACATTCGCTTCTAAGCCGGGGAGGAAACATTATGTGATAGATTTCACGTTCATCGTGTTCAGTAATATTATGGAATTCATATCCAAGGTTACATGAGTTGCAGTGACGTGTGCCATCTCTATGCTGGCTCTCGAAGACGTCACGTTAGTAGCTTATCAAGTCATGGATTATTCAAGAACGAGAGCTGATGGTTTTGATAAACACGTACTGATTTGTATCCCACGGAATCAGATATTCAAGGGAATGGCAAACTGAAAGGTCGGCTACTGTGTTCACGTGATTCAGATGTTGAAGATCAGTATTATACCATTTAGGGTAAAAAATGGCAAGCCATACACAATTTATCTGTGGCGACAATACGTCTGCCAATAATAGAGGAGGCACCAAATAATTCGCTGGTCTTTTGACTGTGGCTTTAAGGTCAGATCTAGGGGTTTTGAAAATTTTGCCCATGATATCAGCACTCTCATGTCTGTGACCCAACAAAGTCATCGAAAATGTATTAGTTTTGAGGTTACAGGTTACTGACATAACTGACGGTGACAATAAGTAAGTGCACATTCATGATCCCTCCTTCGGGACTTTTTTGTTTGTTTTTGTTTTTTTTTAGTTTGTTGTAATGGTCGGCTTGTGTTCACTTTAATTTGGGGCTGTTTCAATTTATTTGCAATTCTATCCCTTCATTATCTTTCGCTATCCTCTATGTGGTTTTCAGGACTGTCATAACACTTTCTATGGCATTGTTTTTATTTACTATTTTAGACTTTCATTGTACCATGCTGTTTGACTTACGCTTAATGAATACGGGGATCACATTACTGTAAATGTTATTATCGCATCGTTGTTTTCGTGTCGTAGTCTTTCTGGTTTCCAAAAATTATTTAATATTAATAGGAACTGGCAAGGCTTACTATTATTGAGAGAGTAGCTGAAGCTGAGGGGTTTCACAACAGAAAGGCCTCGTCCAGCCAGGTCAAGCACTTTTTGCTTTCTTGAGAATGGTACTTTCAAGCTGCATCCTTGTTTTGTAGAAATGTTTTCCTTGTGAAGGGGTAAGCAGGAATGCTGTTAAAAATTAATGACTGCGCGATCCCTGTGTTAAGACATTTATAGTGATGGAAATTCTGTCATTTAACTGACAAGAAGTAGAGGGAAGATAATTATAATTTGTTGACAATGAGATGCATTAGTACAATTATTTAGATACGATGATAACGTCCTTTCTGCCAGTATCTTCTTTCCACTTCATTGTGAAGCCCATTAATTTTTGTTTCTACATTGGTCATGGTAGAATTAAGCTGAGTCGAGAGTTCAGATGAAGAGTGTTTTTCCAAAACTTAAACTTGTTAAAACTACCCGAAGATAAAGACGAGACAAAACAAGTTTATCTGAACGCTTACACCTCGTCTGATACTAATTTAACTAATGAGCCATAACTCATGCAAAATTTGACTTACCCAGTTGTGGACAAACGCTCTTCAGTTGATGAATTGATTTGCTACTTGAGCGTTTGAACAAAGGAATAAACAGAATTCCTGTTTTGCCCCTGTTTTTGTCTGTAAATGAGCTACAAAGTAACTTCCTACAAGGATAATTGATAAACAAGGGAATGATAGAAATCCAATTGCACGGCCGCACAGTAATAGGTCCCCAATGTGTCCTTACTTCCGTTCCTGGATTCAACTGTGCAAAAAACCATGGGTATATCATCAATATATCAAGTTGTTTACTTCAGTACTAACAGACAAAGTCAGTAAATTGATAAATTAATGTTGGAATGGACTGAAGTCTAAGAGTACATTTAACATGGACTATTGCAATGTTTAACTGACTAAACTTACCTAAAACTACTACATTTAGTTTAGTTCAGCTTAGTTTCTGACAGCATTTTCGAATTAGGAGGGGGGGGGGGGGCCTAGTCTCCAGATGGTTAAAAGGGCTTTTTTTCTAACGTTTATCTCATCCCCCTGATTAATTTATGAGACAGACTAATAGGAGAGAGGGAGAAAAGGAAAGGTAGAAGTTAAAACATCAGAAGAGGAAAAGAAGTAAAGTGAACTGGAATTGGAGGGTGAGAGGATGATGGATAAGAGTGAAGGATAGAAAAGAGTCTCATTAATATTCATTTTTATCTTTGCATTTTAAGTCAGAGATACCGACGCACCCGGGGCGAATCAATATTCCGTCCGTCAACTTGCGCTACAATTCGCACCACACCCCTTCTTAATTGAGTGAAAAACAGTAGTACTCACGGTATTTATACGCGCGCAATTTGTGGACATATAGTGGGAGTAGAAATTGTTCATCTCGGTATTCTGTCTCTCGGGATGTACCCTCGACAATTTTGTCACTTACGTTGGAACGTTACTTAGAATATGACATCACAAGTGTACTTGAAAAGTACTATCTTTCTTAGTCAGAACCAAATACACGTTACAGTTTCAAAAGGAAACATAACGATTTAAAAATGATTTGAAATACGGGGTAGTCTGGGCTGTTGCTGGTCATTGCCTGGTAATGCATACCTTATATTTGGTGTTGTTTGTTTGCTTGTCCATACCATGCGTGGCAATTGCTATCTCTAGTTATAAAATGCTTTTTTGTAGTAATATCAGTCATTGAGGTAAAATATATGTGAAGGCGATGCAGAAACTTCTTATCAGTGCGAGAAGTATTCGAAAACAAACAAACAAAAGAAAACAAATTTATAGAAAAGTTTCTTTTTCCTTTTAATAGAGAACGAACATACAATGGATTGGTACTTTTTCGCCACCCCAAAACGCGTTTGCTAAGTTTTCGTCTCATTCAAAGTATAGTTATTAGGTGTTGAAATGGTGCTCATGTACACGTTCTTGGTTCCAATGGCAAATCACAAGTGAATGCTAAAACATTTATGACAATCATTCTGAATGCAAAGACAGGAGGCGACTTTTTCATGGTTGACCCTGGTCGGTCCTATTTCGCCACCCCTTTGGAGGAAATTCACCATAGCCACTTTTTGGTCACCAAGGCCAGCTTATTTACGTAGAAATCATGAAATATGTTTTAAGTAATAGTTGACGTGGATTTTTGTTTTGTTTCTGCGTTATCTCCTTATCTGTTGAAAGGAATGAAACCTACAAAAATGAAAGGATATTTCATAGGAGTGACAGCTTAGAGGAGTGATACATCAACGAGGGATAACAGACGGCACGCATTCTAAAGTAAGATTAACTGCATCATTTGTGAAAGGTCACTCGGCCGTAATATAAGCCAATGCACTCTCTGTTCTCACAAGAAAGCTGAACTCGCTAGTTGATGCATGCAGTGAGCTGGCTTTTATTATTTACAACTAGAATCCTAGCCCTGTTAACAGAGGCGTTTCCTGAATGGGAGTGAATTCCTCGTAAGGGCTAAGTCTGATGTACTTCGGGGGACATACAAAAGCAGCAGCTGACGCAATACTGACCTGCAAATAGCGCCAGTGATGAGGCATACAAAAAGCACAAGTATTGGTCGAATACATTCTCGAATACTCTTATATGCATAGCCGTTGATACAATACACTGAAGCTGATGCCTTGTTCCAGTGTAGGGGCTTCAGATGATTTATATACCAAGAGAACCACAAACAGGTATGACAGCTGCCACAGACAACTCAATTCCTTGATCTACTCTGCTCACCCAAATATCTTCAAGTTTCTTGAGATTCCAGATTTTTAACCTTTTAACCAGCAAGGTATCAACATTCTATATTCTATGGTCTATGACATTCGAATACTGTCTAGTATGAAGTATTCGTATGTTTCCTGGTGGTTTTTGTATGCCCTAACCAACGGTGCTTTTTGTATGGTTTTCATTACTGGTTCTTTTCTACAGCTGCGGCACCTGGCCAGTCTTGTATCTTCAGCGAAACTTCCAGCAGGGACAATTTTTATTCAATCTTTGGAATCTCGTCTTTGACGTCACTTACCAGGTTACGCCCAAAATATTCTGTTCTTGCCTCTTTTGATTCAACTGTCTATGGAGCTGGAGATTATTTTGGATACTTACGAGTGACGCCAAACATAAAAACTCGATTTTCTGAAGATAACTTCCCTGCAAATTCTGGCGAAGATTCTCCGTATTGACAAAGGGTGAGGTAGTCTGTGAAATAGTATGCAATAAAATGTTAATGATTTACTGCTGGGATGCCTTCCTGTGTTTGGCATTATACAGCACTGCAAGTCCCCGACATACCAGATAAGTTATCGATTAAATATTTTTTTTTAAAAGCCCGTCCGACAAGCATGCCTGTCCGCTGGTCTGAGGCACCTTTTTGCACCTTTCTCTTGGTGTCTAACCAGTGTCACTTTGAACCACCATACATTGACGGGCGGGCTGCGTTCCGAGGGTCCAAGTCTGGAACTTGCAGACATTTTAAGTACCCTCTTTGTACTCTGTTACATTTTTACCTGAAGAAAGTCAATCGACCGAAAGCTTGATTTAGCTTCCCTTTGCATTTTACTGCATCGTTTCAGTATCATTTCATAGGCGAGCCTTCACTATATTATACAACGCTTTCTTTTTGCCACATTTTGACAGAGACGTTATGGGACAAACTCAGTGACAGATGCATGCTATGCCTTGTCACATTACCATTCCACTGTACTCTTAAGTGGTCTTGTCTACAGCATACGCTCCTCTCAGCTACTTTTACGAAAAATGACGTTTGAAAAAGTAAAACACTCTTTGCCTCTGTATACTTGTCCACAGCATCCGTTCCGCTCCCCTCCTCATCACCATAGAGGCAAAGAGAGTTTTCATACGTCATTTTCGGTAAAAAAAATAGCGGAGCGGATGCTGTGGACAAGATCACGAACAGAGGCCGCCACTGATAACAAAATGATTGTGTAACAATGCCTTGGAAGCAGCCAATGATATGCGGCTTGGGATCATTCTTTAATTATCATTGGACGGTCAACTTATAAATAGTTAATTCATGAAGATGGATTGGCACATTTGCGTAAGTGTTCCGTTAAATCTAACATGGCGCACTGGGATATTTTAAT
This sequence comes from Onchidella celtica, assembly GCA_963931925.1. Taxonomy (NCBI): domain Eukaryota; kingdom Metazoa; phylum Mollusca; class Gastropoda; order Systellommatophora; family Onchidiidae; genus Onchidella; species Onchidella celtica. Next base: position 43,179,896 of record OZ007575.1, on the reverse strand, counting down.
CTGTACTTTTGTTTCAATTGACCCAGGTCATGACAAACAGGCATTTCTTACTCGTTCAGCCAGGTCTACTAATCTAAAAAAAACAACAATACGCATAAATTATTTAGCCATCATAAGCGTATGAGAATATGAGAAACCTGCCATGGATGAGGGATGACCATATTTACACAGATACATTGTCACGTCAAATAAAATGGGCAAAAGAAAGAAAAGAAGGAAAGAAAGAAAGAAAATAAGACATAAAGAAAGAAAGAAGAAGAAAGAAAGACAGAATCCATTCCCGCCATTCGGTCCTCAGTTAATCCCAAAGAGTAATTACTGAGTTATGGTACATGAATAGGAGATTTACAACACAAATTTTGTAAGCACTAGTTTTATTAGCATCAGCAAGTTCCCAATGTCATGTTATTGAAAACCTGCAATTTACCTTGCAGATATACAGGATACGAAAGACACATAAGCAACGCCCCAAATTATTCTCTGTTAATACTCCAGCATACAAACCATCGATCTCAACAATTTTGTTTCGTTTTGTTCCCCCCCTCAGACCATGGCATGTGTCTTTATCTTGAGATAATAATTCTACAGTACTATAGTGCAGGGGTGGCCAAACTGCAACTCGCGAGCCTCAGGCGGCTTGTTGACCTTTAATATGCGGCACCTAGAAATTTGTTGGCTGGGAGACACCGTGGTTTACAGGGCAAGGTGCACCTCTTATGCCGAAGGTCGGTGCCGGAATGTTGGAATCTTGGGATTTTTTTCATAATTTCCCTGTCCCTGATCCTATGGTAGGTAGAATCGAGCACCTAGACTTCTCGGATAAGGATGAAAAACTCGGATGACCCGTTTGCAGGTTGCGCACGTTAAAGATACCTTGGCTGTTAAAAGACGAAAAGAGTAGGCCGAACAAGGCCGCTGCCAGGGCAAAATTCTAAAAGAAAAAACCCACTAATCTCTACCACGAAAACACACAGCAACACGAAGAAGGTATTGGATTGGAATCCCCAGGGCAAGAGATCAAGAGGAAGGCCGCGCGGAACGTGGAGAAGAGCCAGAGAAAATGATGTGCAACAAAGCGGAAAGACTTGGAATAATGTAAAGAGACTGGCCCATGATAGAGAGGGATGGAAAGTGTTTGTTGGTGGCCTATACCCTGATCCAGGGTGAGAAAGGCAATGATGATGATGATGAACAATAACAAGAAAAATGAAAAACTAGAAAAGTGGGGTGTAAATGTAAAGGGCAGCGGAACCTCCTAAAATAAAGACCTAAACATGAAATATGTTGGCTGAGGTCTTTTTTTTTTTTTCGTCACAGTCAATAAAAAATAAATATCATTAAAAATCTCTCCCTTTTTTTCCCCTTGTAACCCTTTTGTTTTTTGAGGTTTTTTTTTTTGTTGGCAGTGTAATCTTGTTACTGAAATGCAAACTGGCGCATTTTTCTTACATGTTCCTGTAGTTCATTACCGAAGTTAACACGCTCAGTATAGTTTAAAACAATCACCACAGTCAAGATTTTGAAAACTATGTGTAGCCGCCCGACAAAATGATTCACTTCATGCATTTTGATGGTACGGAGATACTGGTATCACCAAATGGGTTATTCAAAGTCCTTTCATTTGGTAAAAAAAAACAAATTTGCTACAATTTAAATAGGAGAGGAGATATGGCATCTCAAAGACAGGAAGAGACACAATCACAGTTTTGAGAAAAACGCTTTTAAAATTTCAGCTTTTAGTCAAAATTATTGATGATGACCCTATTCAAAATCAGTTTTGAGGCATTTACCCTTCTCAAACAGGATTATCATTTGGAAAAGGAATGGTAAAGAGTCGATTTTTCAAAAATACTGAAAACGCAAAATCGATAAAATTGACCCTATGATGCCTATTTACGATTTTCTCGAATCAGGTAGTGCTGAAATGTGCCTCATTTTGTCGGGCGGCTACACAATTGCTATTACGTGTACTTTGTGGGCCCTGGAACTAATACAACTTATCATCTTAAGAAACTGCATACGTGAGTAAATATAGACATACATGTATTTCTTAATGTGTATTTAAATATTTTTTTGTAACAAAGTGTGTATGCGACAGTAAAAACGTCGTGAGTGTAAATTTTGTTCACAGCTTGTGGCTCTCGAACATCTGAAGTACGCGGCTTTATCTGTGTGTGGCTTTTGCTTTAAAGCAAGTTTGACCATCCTTGCAATGAAACATCCGAGGGACTTTTAACAAGGCTTAGGCCTAGAATCTACCATTATTATTATTGTTACTATCATTGTTATTATTATAATTCATGCACAGTGTGGAAACCTGAAAAGAAAAAAAAGATGAACGTCCTCAGCTCGAGCACCTTTCCAGTAAGTGGTCTTGCCCACAGCATCCGTTCCGCTGTTTTTACTGAAAATGACGCATGAAAAACTCTCCCTGCCTCTATAGCGGCGAGATGCGGAGCGGATCGGGTGCTGTGGACAAGTTTACAGAGGCAAAGAGTATTTTTACTTTATCATAAGTCATTTTCCTTAAAACTAGCGGAGCGGAGTGGATGCTGTAGACAAGGCCACGAAGAAACAAACTGAAATCTTCAGAAAAGTGGTCTAAAAGCGATGTTTGCTGACCAGGAACGAAAGCTGCAGTGTCCAGATTTCCGGAAATCACAATCATGGACATCAATATTGTGGTTACAATGGATTCGTAATAATGTATTATAGTTTCAAACTTGTTACTTTGGGAATATTTATTGCAAACTGCACGTTTACCTCCGAACAGCATCGACATTTTTGTTGCTGCTGGAAAGTTTTAAAATAAATTATGGGACTCTAATGATCCACTGATTTCAAAAATGAATGAAACTTCCAAATAATTATGTTTGATCCCTAACCTTTTCAAACTTGCAATTTATGTCAACCACTAGTTTGTGGGTTGCAGGTCACTGTAATGACATAGGGGTTGTTGCATTTACATGCGGAAAAAACAAATTTGATTCCCAGCCTTCATGAAAACAGACCTCAAACGTAAACCGACTGTAATTATCAACAGAATTTCCCATTTCAGGATGTTAATGTCATCCATTTCACTTGTTTTATATGTTTTGTCAGGAATCTTTTAAAAGTTTAAAAGCCACTGGGTTTTCATCAAGCTTTGAACTAGCCATTTTCACGTCAACTTTATATAGCTGTAATCACCGGCAAAGCTTTTATTTCATTACGCACTAAATAATGTATCAAAATGAAATGTTGGCAGCTCGCATTTTGTGAGACTGATTCACTACGCACATCATCTATCTTCTTGTAATTGGACGTTCTTCCAGCCATAAACTCAGGAAAGTTTATATAGTGGAAGGAAGCATTCAGTATCAATACAGTTATTTTCTGAATATTTAAACGGTCGTAATCTTGACTTTTAATAGATTCATCATGTCTAAGACCAGGTCTAATTTATGTCTCCTTAAATTGGAGCATAATTATGGTTTAAGATTGTATAAAATGGCCTCCATGTTTGAGCTGTCAGTTCAATCGGTGCTTGATATACTCATCAGCTCAGATCATAGATGTGTGCTGGCAAAACGTTTTTCTTGAAGCCTGATAAAATGTCAGTCAATTTTTGTGTTATTAGACTATTGCTCGGTTAATCATTTGGAATTTATTTTATACATCTCTAGTATTAATTTTCTCATAGAATCTACCGTGTGACTACCCTTGTTAATTGTCACTTATAGAGGTTTTTGAAACTACAGCAAGCCCATCTGTGGCCGTCTGTCTGCCTCTCTGTCTGTTTATTTGGCTGTATGTCTGTCTATCTTTCTTTCTGCCTCTCTCTCTTTCTCTCTGTCTGTCTCTCTCTTTCTCTCTGACTCCCACCCGGCTCTGTCTCTGCCTCTCCCTCTCTTTCTCATTCTCACTCACTCTTTCTGTCTCTCACTCCCCCTGTCTCTCTCTCTCTCTCTTGTCTCTCCCCCTCTCTGCCTCTCTATCTCTTCTCTCTCTCACTCTCCCTGTCTCTCTCTCTTCTCCCTCCCCCTCTCTCTCTTTGTGTCTATCTCTGTCTCTGGATATATCTCTCTCTCTCTTTCTCTTCTCTCTCTCTCATCCCCCCGTCTCTCTCTCTCTCTTTCTCTCTGTAACATTCAATTTCTGTTTACAGAATAGCTTAGAAATCATTTGTGATGCCTGAGGGCGGACCTGTAGCAAATTTGACGGAACACTGTGGAGACATTTGAGGTCAAGTTTATGTTTAATGGCGCTTCCAAAGGATTCCGTCCCTGTAACACCCTTCAAGGTTGTTTTTTTTTGGGGGGGGGCGTGTTATTTTGTACCTACGGTTCCCAGGCGTTTTGCCCTAGGGGTACCTACGTATACGCACCTACCCCTATCCCCCTCAACCCTCAATTTTATCGAACCACTACCCTGCCCCTTACCTACCCTTTCAACCAAAAAACACGAGGAAAACAAAAAGAAAACCTGAAAGAATAATTAAATATGGCTGTTGTTAGGGGTATTGTGGGAGGAGGGGGAGGGGGAGGGGGAGGGGGAGGGAGCTCTATAGTTCTGGAGTGACATAGTACAATAGTTATCCCCAGAGCAAAACACATGTGGTACGTACGTGCAAGTAACAGCAATCTTTTTTTTTTTTTTTTTACTCTACTGTGGCTTGGCTGTCCCCCTATTGTCAGTTAAAATTTCACCCATATAAAATCCAAAGTGAAAACGCTATATACATGGTGCCACAAAATTTATTTCCAGCCTCATGAGGACAGTGTGTGCAAAAAAAAGTGGGGTGGCACGTGTAGAGATTTCCAAACTTGATGAGAGCCCATGAAATATCATTTTCAGGGTGTATTTTTAATTTTTTTGTCATGCGATATTGATATGAAAAGATCGTTGTTGCTTGTACGTAGATCCCCAAAATCGTTTGCCCGAGTTGTACATTATTATCTTAAAGCCTTTTGTGACTTCAGAGATATCGAGCTGCCCCAGAAATACTCCTAACAACAGCCTTCATTAACTACAAACACCAGCCTGCAGAACCATTAATTTTATAAAAGAGTATACATGTAATCTCACGAAGGAAGAAGTTCAGAACAGAATCAGGCAAGTCGGTGGGCCCTACGAAGACCTGTTGACCTTGGTCAAGAGACGCAAGCTCAGGTGGTATGGCCATGTCATGAGATCATCAGGACTTGCCAAGACGTTCCTGCAGGGCCCAGTGCAAGGAGGGAGAAGGAGAGACAGACAGAGGAAGAGATGGGAGGACAATATCCCAGAATGGACGAGCTTGAGGTTGAGCGATACAATCAGGAGGTCAGAAAACCGAGTGGATTGGAGGATGCTGGTTGCCAGATCACCTGTGGCGTCCCCAACGGTCCACACGGCTGTGGGATAGAGAGAGAGAGAGATACAGAGAGATACATGTAATTTTATTCACCACTACGCCCTCTATTAAAAGTAATTAACAACTTTCTATCTCTACTGATTATTAACAATTTCGTTGAAAGAATGGGCGATCTCTTCAACAAAAATAGAGGGTAACTAAAAACAACAGACCATCGATTTTACAGTTATTGTTTTGTCATTTGAATCATTGAGCTAATAATTGTTCCATCATTCATTAAAAATTTTGAGTAAAGTTTTCGTGGCTGGAATTTCTAACCCGAACTGTCTATGCCATTCGCCCCGGATAGGAAATTGTTTTAAAGTTGATATTCTGTATCTTTTTCATAAACGACAATATAGCGACTGGATTGCGTGATGTTTTGTCTGGTACTAAGTAGGCTAATAATATTATTGTTTTCAATAGTCGTACACGGCATTGTGGGTCAGTCGCTGTTAAAATATTATACATCTGGGATTTGTTCAGAATTTGTTAAAAGACACTACGACGATGAAAAAACAGCTTTTACGTCATACATTTTATAAGTACAGGCATAGATCATTATTAAATATCATCGTTATTGTCTCTATCGCCACTGACAACATCATTATCTACCATTTTTCTTAAAATATTTTGTATTATCTCCCTCGAGTTTTGCATTCTCTCCACCTTAATTAGTATTGCTGATTTGAGGGGAACTTGGCTTATTAATAATAGTAATTGTTTTGTAATCTACACAATGTTTTAAAAAAGACACACACATACACATACAAAGGAAATATATGAGGTCACTGTAGGGCTTGGGGCAAGCAAAGATAAAATTGGGGCGGGGTGGACGAGAGTTGTGGCCAAAAAATAAAATTTCTTCTAACAATGGTCATTTACATGTATCTGTTACAAGTTCCAAGACACAGTAGGAGCGCCTGTGGTTCTCTTTTCTTGTCTGCAAAACTTAAGGTCTATTAAGACCCATAGTGTGTTGTTTTTCCCTTCTATTACTTTTAGGGTATTTGTATTAATTCTTTACTGTTTCTGCGCCCGGTTTTACTTGTATAACGTACAACTTTTTTGTGACATCTTATTTTCACCAGCCGTAGTGGATCTCCTCATTCATACTATCTATAAAAAGAAATAAGTAAATGGGTGGAATGTGCTTAAACTACAATGTCGCTTCTTTCATTTGTCTTTAAAATGTCGAAGGGATGATTCGTTCGGGATCCTTTGGGCAAGGGAGATTACTATAAAAAATACAGCTAAAACTAAGTCTGTACAGACTTGTCTCCCCTGTGCAAACGTTTAATACTCTCTTTCATCACTTCAGGATGAAATGAACATTTCGCGTCACATTTACCAGAGTGGAGGCTGGAGGCACATGGGTGACAGAGAATGTAACATTCATTATTACTGTCATTATTGTTACTTTAAATGCATTCGGGAGAAGACGAACATTAGTTTAAAATTGAAGGCAACTAAGTCATGTGTTTATGGCTTATAGGCCGAATTCATTTTGAGTACAGAAACACAGTGTTCCTTGAAAAGGAGAGATAAAAGTAATTATAAAAACGATATCAACATTTCATTTAGAAAAAGCTATCTGCAGATTGTTATAATGGAGTAGTAACGAGATGCTCATTTTAAATAACACGAACCGTCCAGTTCCAATGCATAATTTGAAGTCAAATCTTGAGTTTAATGTAATGGAAATTAATACAGAAACGTGAATACAACACCAATATTACGAGATCAAAGCAGGACATTTTGTATACGTGATGTTTGGAGCATATTTTATTGTCATTTTATTTCATTTTTTTTAAATTTCATTTTATTTTTGTGACACCACGGTTTTCTTTTCTGCTTCTCATGTTTGCATGCAATGGCCGAAGATCAAACTGTGTGACACAAGGCTATGGAAAAGCTTAACCAAAGGCATTGAAAACAAGAGCGGGGCTTTGGGGGAGGGGGGGTGGGGGTGGAATAAGCAGCATAACAAATAGAACATGAAATCATAATAATGCTAGGCGATGGCCATTAATGTGGACAATACATGTAAAAACACAGGTCTGAGTGGAGAAACATTATTTAATCTTGAAGATAATGGTCACTCAGTTAAAAAAGATGACCGGACTATAATTATTAAGGCAGTGATTTTCTTGGCAATTGTCCAATGTGCTGGCGACATTCAGCGCTTTCCACAATATTTAATTATAAATAATTATTACTTTGTCGTGTACTCTAATGAAACTCGACACGTGCGTCGATACGGCTGCCGGGTCATTTACCTGTCCATTCCATGTTAACTAAGATTGTCAGGTTAAGATTTCTCCTGGGACCCCATAGCCACTGTACTCTGCCGTCCTTCATACGCATATATACAGTAATTATGTATTTTGTGTTATTTCTAAAATGATAAAAGTCATGGCTTTTACTTTTCCTGGGTAGTATTCTGTAAAGCAACAGAAATGGCAGTTTAACTCCGTATGAACATGATAAACAAAATGCGTTAAGTGTCAGGAAATAAAATTAGATGTAGAAGTACTCAACCAGAAGATGGTTCGAAAGAGTTTCTAATGAACGCCTACAGTAATTAATATTTTGTTATGTATGTGTTTTTGCCGAGTCTTCTTCAACCACATGTATTATAATATTGTTAAGTAGCTGTCAGGTATGAATATTTTTTAAATCTGTACAGTTGGGATGTGTAAACTTGTGAACAAAACAAAACAACAAAAGAAAACAAAAACCAAATTCTAGTTAATGTTAAGGCTTTGTCAGAGCCAGCAGAAAACTCTATGGCATTTGAATTACTAAAGAATAAAATGAAGATTTTTGGCCTTTTTTTGGTGTTTTGACAACAGATCACTCTTTCGTTAAGTTTGGGTTGTCAATGATTATTTTAATATCTCAGCATCAGTATAGTTTTACCAAACATCAAGAACACAACAGTCTCGGTTAATAAATACAGTATTTCTCAATGGTTTTGCAACCTGTCGAGCCGATGGTTTTTGGCCTATAATGTGCATTACTGTTATAAGTGCCACATGATTTCTATAGGCTTTTTCAGCAGGGAGGGAACTTTTCGAAAATACAGATTTGGGAACCATCAACTTCACAAGGTGTGTGAATAAACGGTTTCTAATTTTCAGAATGGAAAGAGTTTTAAGTGACAACCAAGGGATGGAAATTGTGAACCAAACACTGCAAATCTTTAGTGTTTTGGCTGAATGTTGTTTGATGATGGAGCTCGAAGTTCAGTAACGTCACAGTATATGCATTAATACCCAGTTACATTGTAAACACACTTATGCATTACTACCCAGTTAAATGGTAAACACTTATGCATTACTACCCAGTTAAATGGTAAACACACTAACATACAACAATATGCACAATAAAAGGCAACAAAAATCACATTGCAATTTTGTTATAAATTTTATTGCTGCGCTCTTAATTTATTATAATTACATTACTGTTTTTTTTTTTTCATTATCCTACTTGAAACAAAAACCACAATAGAGAAATGCCTATATACAATATTATGTAATTGTGCAAATGTGTAAGTTGCTAAGTCTTTTTTTACTACTTTCACATGAATTTCACTCCATGTTACCATAAAAGAAAACCTATTTCAAAGGGATAAATAAAGGCATGATAAATGATGTTTCGAACTGAGTTGAACCGTGACTGAGATGGCAATTCAATGATGGATGATAGATAACACTGTCTACTTAAAAAAAAAAAAAGTAATATTTGAATAATTAAAGTAAAAATGCTTAAACAAATTATTATACAATAGCTAATTAAGTCAAAAAAAAATATCAAATATTGTGCTATGGAACAAGAGAAGCCTTTTTTCTTTCAACCTTAACTCCCCTCGGAGAGAAAAAAAGAAAACAGGGTCAAGAGGAACAGTGAGGATCGAATGGGGTCACAATTTTGATATTTTGTGTACATATACAGTTAATGACATGACTGAAAAGTCAATCCTGTAAAAAAAAAAAAAATCCTACTGTTTTAAAAGATATTCTTTCTCCAATGTAACAGAAAAAAAATTGGAAAATTAGTTTCACACTATTTACAATAAAAAAGAAAACACCGCTTTGATGAAGGAGTGCAATGACCCTCTTGTGATTCGTAATATAATTTAAAGGCAACATTGTGATTATAGTTTAGTTGGAAAGAAAAAAAAAGAAGATAAGCAGTTCTCTTGATGAAAGGCAGTCAAGCGTAACATTGTATGTTGAACTGGCATGTACATGTAAATATATACTAAAAAAATGGCACGAGAAGAGACTGGTTTCTGTAGGACCCTTGAATGCCTGAGGAGATTCTTCAGGATAGAAAGAGAAACGCAAGAGGCAGCAAATAATCCTTCAGAAACCGGTCAACATTGAACAACATGACAAGTCTTGTAAAATTATGTATGACAGACAAATACAGAACAGGGAAATGTGAATGGAAGAGGAGGGGGTTGGAATGTAAGTTTTCTCATCTCGCAATAAACAAACAGTTAACAAACACAGATTTTGCATAGGAATAGAACATACCGCAAAATAATTTTGTCTTTTCCATGAACTTCTAAGTACAGACTTCCACAATATGACATTTTGCACTGATTAATTATATATTCTTTCATATACAACAATTTAAAACATTAATGTTTACCGGAAAACATAAACCAAAAACAACAGAAAGCTTCAATCCATATCCATGAGTAACTAAATCGGAATAAGAACAAATACATGTATCTTTGACACCAAATGAGACCTATGAACTGCTCAGGGATGCAAAGTAAATGCAACATATAAAACTTAGCATAACAAAACATTTGTGATATTGTTCTATACACCTGATTACACTGGGAGTTCAGAGGCATACAGTATGTTTCCCTTTAAATTTTCATAACAGAGAATATATTGCAAAAACCTCTTCATCTTATTAAACTTTTGACTACTGACAACGAAGACACAGGGGTCCGCAGGGGTAGAACCATTTATTTTCAATAACCCCCACACTGCAGTTTTTATGGACAAAGAGAAAATTATAATGAGTGTCTTTCAAAGTCTGAGGCTATTGTTAAAAGCTATCCTTGAATTTCCCCTTACCAAGTTTGTGATTGTGTACAGAGATTTTCACCAATAGCCTTGCTATGAATAGTAATCTGAGTTATCTTTCACTGTCTAAGTTCTAGATGTGGCATTTATGTACATACCCCAGCATTATTACAGGGTGCTGCGCTGCATGGTAAATACAGAAAGGAAAAAAAAAAAAAGCGTATGGCATATGGAACCACTCTGCTGAAGCTTTAAGCAATGATTTCAAATCTTGATAGATAATTGCAACAATGGTGTATATTATGCTTTGGTCATTATACAAACTTTTTCTTGCATCTGATTTTCAAAACACGTCCTTGTATTACTTTGTACATTGGCACACAGTAACTTTAAAAATCTCCCCCAAAAAAATTTCTTCCGCCCTTTTAAGGTTGTGGAAAAGAAATTCAGGTATCTTTTATTTGTCAACAGTCTTCTTCTTTCAAATATAAGTTTTAGAAAAACCTTGACTTTTACAACAAACATCATTGAAATACTAAATAAAAGAAAAACACTGAAAAAAGCAAAGTTTTCTTCAAAACTTTCTGTTCTCAATTCACAGGGACCATTTGAATTTCCTCTTTTAACATTTGTGCACCTCCCTCTCCTTAAAAAAACAAAACCAATTAAGGATGGATGGAAAGATACTATATAAAGGCACCATGTCTGATGAATCTGAAAGAACACGTTGAACTTGCTGGCTGAATTATACAAAACACAATCTTGGCCTTTTCCGTGTGCATTATATTCCTACAATGCTTTTTGCCACCTGTCACTTGTATAATTTGAAAATAGTTATGATTACCTCAAAATATTCATATTACAGATAAAAAAAATTTAAAAATTTCAATCTACGTGGCTAAAAAATAACAGGACCAGGCCTATGCCAGCTGCTGCAGACATCCGGACATTCAATCTTCATTCTCTGTTGTACGCAACTACATATCTAGCAACACCAACCGGAAAAAAAAAAAAAATTAACACTGAAACTCTGAGCACCTCAAAAACTACTGAACCCCTTCTATACAACGCAAAATAGTTCATACATATACTCTTATGAAACAGCATCAAAGATAGACATGAAATCTTTAAAATAACAGTTCAAGAAAACCGGAAAAAAACAGGATGTGCATATCACAAAGAATAGGCGAATGTTTTAGGTGGATTTGGAATATGAAATATGTAAATATATACTTAAGATCATTATCACTAGCAATGAACGTCAGTAAGGCATGGACATGTGAATCATTATGAAAGAAGTAAATATAACATGAGCTTGTCTTTGCAAACATTCTGTCTATCACACATTAGGGAATCAAAAATTTTCAATCTTTCACAACAAATACAGCAAAAGGAGTGAAGCAAGCCAATTGGCACACCCAGAAACTCTCATAACTGAGAGAGATAGTTGCTCTTCTGCAGGACCAAATCAACAGTCTCCTGGGGCAGCGTCAAGCAAGACACAGGTCTTTCATAACTTTGCAGGATATGCAAAGAAAAGCTTTATTTCAATTTTGGTAAAAAGTATTTTACATATTCTTTTTTTTTCCACGAAAACAGTACTCAAAAATACACATTACACAAACTAGTGTGGCCAAAAGCAAAAGCAGACTTTACAAATGTTTTCCAGGATGCGGTTGAAATGTTCACTATCATACTCGATACCATAATATGTGTAACATGGTGGTATTCAATCAAATTTTGCAAAGTTCAACACAACAACAGCTGAGAAAGACGTGGAGAGACACAGAAGGAAAGAGAATGATCAAAAAAATGGAATTATGTCACATTGAGAAATGCACCATGAAATCCAAAGAGAGGTAGAAAGTTAAAATTATATCCAACAAAAGTAAGGCAACAGTAACCATTGTCTCTAGTTCTTTGCATTTCTGAATAGCAAACTGTGTGCACCAACTACTGAATCTGGTTAAAAATATCTTGCTTCACGCAAGAAATATTGTGGAAAGTAGTGCATGTTGGCACTGGCAGTCAGCCTAGTACTAGACGAGCTGGTAGAGCTAAAACTCAAAAACTTTCACAAGTTAAGCAGTTTGTCCGCACATTATAAGGTGCTGTATTCAATTTTTCTTTTATCAATCTCTGACATCTATGCAGAAAAGGATGTTTTACTTCTGCTTCTTACTGTTAACCTCTCACAGGCTGTTCATTATTGACAGCAACAAGGAAAATGTGCCAAAAAAAATGATCATGATGAATGAAGACAATTTTCATCATTCAAGCAGATTGAAATTCTAAAACAAAAAAGAAAAGACTGTGCAATGATATCTTAAAATTTCAGCATGAACTAGGTAGCCTTGAGCATTTTGGACAGAAAAGCCAAATTTCCCTTCACTTCTCTTTTTAAATATGAGAATGTGAATGTTCAGATCTACTAAACTTTGTCACTGCTGTGATTATGTCCTCTGGACAAGTTTTTCACTATTCACTGCACTGTAAACACTTGTGTAATCATACAAACACCTATCAGAATCCCAGACAAAAGTATGGTTATGCATGATAAAGTATATGTATATCTTTCTTTGACAGCATTTCCTATGAAATTAGATAGTATGATTTAGCACAGCTAGTCATCACAAGGAAAGAAAAAACATGTTCCATAAAACTGACTGCAAAAAATCTAAAACAACTTCAGCCTTCACCTCCTGTAAGTTTTTCTGAATTATTGCTTCTCCACATTTTTGTGCCATTTAAAAAAAAAAAAAGGTTCCATCTGTTCTGTCCTGGAAGGTCAGTCAGTCAACATTTAACAGGGAAGCGATATTGCTACAGCAGTAACAAGGTGACACCCACACAGGTTTTTCAGTCATTTTTGTGTCGGTGGTGAGGAAGCAGAATATGCTGCGGAAGTATTTCCTTTCCTGCTCTGTCTTTTGTGGGGGAGGAAACAAGTGTAAAGGTACTTAATGTTCTCAGTTAAAGTACATCTGAAACTGATATCATACACCTCTTCAAAACAACGCTCCACTCTTATCTGCAGTTTAAGCAACACTTTAAATCACATGCAACAAATCATGCTTAGTTTTTCATTTTGCCTTCTCCAAGCAGCTTCTCAAATGTTAGAGATATTTCTATCATTTTACATAACCAGTATAATAAAGCTTGAACACATGCAACATGTTCGAACTGTATGACATGACATTATACAGATCTACACTTTCTGCAGCCACATGAAGAAAATGTGAATTATCTACACTAAGAATGATGATATGTGGTGAGAAAAAGGGTGGATGTGGTGGCATAAGCTGCTCAATGCCAGTCTTTCGATTTCGGTCCAAATTTGAAGCACAGTTTTTTTGGGTAGTTCTTGTCCTTTGGCAGATCAGAAAAGTAACCTTCTAGTCGTGAATACCTGCAATCCAGAATGACACATTCAGTTACATTATCATCAATAATTATTATACATTTACCAATATATATTCTGACATAGGATCTGTCAAAGTCCAAAACAATGAATACAGAAAGAAAACCCAAAACAGCAGTTAACAGGAACGGGAATTACTGACAGAAAAATTGCCTGAACTTTTGACACAACACATCACTGCCAATACACACATACACTAAGGCTATTTTGTGTATTCAAAAACAAACAAAATAGTATTTACTTGGGGAAAAAGATTAACTGATTTTAAAAACCCTAATTTCCGGAGAATTCAAAACCCTGAGTTAAGTCCTCAGGAGCAGGAAATGCAAAACACCTATAAATGAAACTATAAACTAAAAATTACAAAGACTTTCATTTAAAATCTATGTTGGAATAAACATTCTACTTTTAAATTTCTAACTTGCAAATCTATTGAGCCATCCACATACATAACATTTGAATGGCATAAACTAAGTTAGAGCATAAAATGTGAAGAAATTAGAACGACAACCTTCAGGTCCACCTCTACTGATTTTTCACTTCGTCTTGTCATGATTTTGATTTGAATGATCATTATTAACACAATTCATTTGACCCACCTGAGTGATCTACTGAGCTTCTCATAAGTCATCTTTTTCTTGTTTTTCTTCTTCTCTCCCCATAGGCGTGCCACTTCCGTGGAGTTCACAACTCTGAACACCCCTTCAGGTCTTGAGATCCACTCAATTATGCCACGGTTCTCCGGGCTATGAAGGAGATCCCTCATAAACTCCCACAGGTGGAGAACATTTGATACTGGAAGGACAGAAGGCCAAAAAAATTAAATCATTATAATCCAGTTCGACAACATTAAAAGAATAATAATTATTTATTAGAACACTGAGGGAAACCTTTTGCTAATGTGATGATTTCTTTGTACATGGATATAAAATTAAAATTGCATTTTGTTGTTGATTTATTTCAACAACGGGGAATACAGGAGATGTTAAATCAAGAAGTAAATTAAAACTGGTCAACTGACAAAACTCCTGAAAGCATAATTATGTTTAAAGATTTAAATGATTTCCACACCAATAATAAAAAAATATTGACTAGAGTCGGCCTATCATGCTTACCCTGGCCTGGTTTGCGACCTGGTTTGCGTCTCTCTTTCTCAATAGCTGATGGCGAATCCCTTGCTGCCTTCTTCTTCTCTTTTGGATTTGATGTAGAGATACGTCTCCGCTGAACCTGCCCTGCTGGCTCAGTTGGAAGATGCTGCAAATGGTTTCAAAAGTATATAATGTTACATCTGTTAATGTTACATTATCTGTAGAATTGTGCTTTTATTTCATGGAGACTAAGTACTAGGCTATCCCACCAATACCTTTTAGTAAAGTAAAATGTGAATGAATGAACCTGTGATATTTAGTTTTTATTCAATAGCTCATAAAAATGTAACAGGCCATAGTGACGCTCAGTTAAATATTTTTTAAATTCTCCCCTGGTCCTCTACAAGAATTTCTTATTCTTGACGGAGGGGTGGGGGTGAGTCCAAAAACATACATTACAGCAAAACTGTCTATTTTTACAAATAAAAGTTAAAACTGAAACCAATCTTCCACTTTCTCCTAGACTTCAAAGCTAATTACCTGGATTTTATCAAAATCTGGCAAATTTTCCTCTGGCATATTTGTCCCATCCCACAACATTTCTGAGAACCCTTCATCTGAGTTTGGTGAGCCCTGCCCGCTGTATGGCTGGTTATAATGGGGATAGCCATTAGGTCTGCTACGGGGGGGAGGCTGCACTTCATTAATACTGGGATTGACTGCGATGCCTGGAAAATATTGGTCTCTGAATTCTGCTGAACTGTCATAGTCTGAAAATTGGAGAAAAGGACAAAAATATAATTTCGTATCTTTCATTTCCATACTACTAAGCCAAACACGTGTGCAGATTAAAAGCAGATAATAATATTAATAACCCAGAAAATGAAGATCAGAAGGCACTACTGTCTACCTAATTTGCTGGTTAAATAAACATCTGTAACGTGCATATTATAAAATATCGCACACATGTTGTAAAAAAAGTGGGGGATCTTTACTGTAGGACAAAATATTTAAAGACAAATAAGTGCAACGATTATGAAAACTTGAATAAAGTAACTGAAACATTGTAAACTTTGTAACCCGACTCACTTGTTTACATGTATTTAGACAAGTTCTTTGATGACCTCCTGCCTTTTTTCTATTTTTTTTTTATAAAATGCCTGAAAGTATGGCACCTTCTTCTTGTGTTGATGACGTACTTTAATAGCTTTCAAATTATTCAGTGATATTCTTTTTTCTATTCAAATTTGTTTATTTTTTAAAACTATATTTAATGTCTCTAAATAAATCCAACTTAATTTTTTAAAAAACAAAAAAACAAAATCATTTGTTTGCTTTCCATATATTTTGTCACTTCTTTGAGAACCTAATTTTTGTAAAGTAATATACTTTAAGTACTGATGTTTTAATCTGCTTTTTTTTCCACCTGTTTACTTTCTTTTGTCACCAACCCCTGAGCTGAACCCATGATCTCTATCCTTGTTTGCTTGTTAATTTATATTTTCAATTTATAATTGACACATCCAGTGGAATACCAATCTTTGCTGCATAGGACATTTCTCATTGATCTAACTGAATATATGTCAGATTTGCTTCGTCCATAATGTCAGTGACTTTTAGTTTTACCAAGAACAACGTCGAACCTAAATTTTTGCTTCTCTAGTCAAATAAATTTATGTGAATCATTATAACTTACATTCATTTGAACGAAAATATAAGTTCAAAAGAATTAACTGCCACTGCAAACTATGAAAAGAACTCAGTACAAAATTTAAAACAAAGTTCTCTGTTTTTCAGAACATCATATAACTAATCATTCCATTCTCACTGCTCTTTTTCAGTTTTTAAAATTTAATTGAAAGAATAACCAACATAGTATTATAAATGTTATAAAGAATGCTAGCCTATATGTATTTTGTGACAGTTCACCGGTGATACGTGATTTAAATTTACAGATTTGTAAACTTTTCCTCCATCCATTTTCTATGATGTAAAAATTTTCCCAGGTTTTCATTTTTTTGGTCTAAAAAGTTTACGTACTACCAAATCTCACTCTCTCCAAAAATGATCCTACACACTAAAATCAATCTTATGACCTATTGTTGCCTACTGGTACAGAATACATTAATTTAAAGGCTCATTGCTGAATGTGCACTTGTTTGTAAATCAAAATGGCTGCCACTGCTAGAAGTTCTGTGTTCCAGCTACTACATGATACACTAAATGTGTACCAGTAACCATGTAACGGGTGTACCTATTCTGTGCAATATATTTTACAACCATGCCAAAATTTGTAGCTGGTCAGAAATGGCCATCTGTTTGCGACATAACAATCCTCATCTTTAAAGAAATTGTTTACTTAGAATGTGTCACCCACTTAAGACTTAGGCCTATGATCCCCAGGTTTCAATGCTGTGCTCAAATTTCAAAATCATGTGGGAAACTGAGATGAACACCTATTAATAACAGTAATTATTACAGTTTTGACCATTTCTACTGCCATCTTCAACAAAATAAGCACCAAAATTCACGGTCAGATTTCGTACATCTCAAAACAGGTCATCCATAAGAGACGACCACTCCCATGTTTGAAGTGACTGTCATGACACACTTCCTGCTTCGACATCATGATATTAAAAGTTTTAAATTCTCGCTAAAACACGATTAAATAAGTACCTCTGTAGTATTGTTGTATACATTGAACGTCAGTCTGCACTTTCTTGCTTTCTATCCTTAAGTCTAAAGGTTCAGGACAACATGAATACATGCTGTGGCCTGTCAACCATATTCGACTTCTCCTAGCAATGTCCACGGTGTTGTTGAAAAGAATTCAGGGGATGCTACTCTAGATAAAACGTCAAACGTGATAAATACGCTATTGTCCGAAATGCTTACCGAAAAAAGCCGCAATAAGGGGGAAGTAAGACATGTATCATCGTCATTTTATTCTACTTAATTCCCTTTGTCCGCAAGTTTTGATACCCGTGGATTTGTCCTCGAAAAAACAAAAGTTAACTCGACCAATTTCCTAAATCGGTGTGCATTCACCGTAATCATAATGTAATCATTAGCCATGACTGACCACAGTATTTAACTTTTAGTATAAATCTGTTCCGTTTATCTACATGAGAACATGTGAGAAAAAGAGAGCCATGTGCAGGTTATTTTATGGTGAACAGAAAAAAGAAGAAAGCATTACAACTTGTCTGCAAGTCTACAAGATAGAGTGATCACACGAACTATAATTATCCATGCCTTGTGAAAGGATTTATCAGATTTTCAGTAATAAGCTACAAAGATTCTAGGACGAGAACTAAGAGGAGGTGCTGGACAATTATCTGAGATCCCAAACTTACAATTTTTATTATCTTATGACAGACAGACGGAGAGCCGACAGACAGACAGACAGACAGACGAACGGACAGAGAGACAGACCAGACGGTGGGAGGGGGCGGACGGGTAGATAGATAGATAGATAGATAGATAGATAGATAGATAGATAGATAGACAGATAGATGGATGGATAGATAGATAGATAGATAGATAGATAGATAGATAGATAGATAGATAGATAGACAGATAGATAGATAGATAGATAGATAGATGGATGGATGGATGGATGGATGGATGGATGGATGGATGGATGGACGGACGGACGGACGGACGGACGGACGGACGGACAGACAGACAGACAGACAGACAGACAGACAGACAGACAGACAGACAGATAGATAGATAGATAGATAGATAGATAGATAGATAGATATGAATGGATACTTGAATAGGAAGATAGATAAATTGGCGAGTGGATACCATAGGTAAGCAGACGAGTTAGTTAGGTGGGATCATTAAGAAGGTTGGTTAGTGGGTAGGCAGGTAGGTAGGCAAGCACATAGCAAGGAGTTGGAGGTAACAAAGTAAGCAAACTAAACCTCAAACTCACCTGAATCTTGACGAGGTGAATATGTCAATGTTTCTTGGGGAGTGGTCGGGTACTCTTCAAATTCAGGATCGAAGAATGATGGATCTCCGGGCTCCGTCTTGATCGGACTCAAAATATGTTCGTCGCGGATCAACACCCCGGGGTTCAGATAGCCATCCATAAAACAACCTGTAGAATTGACAGAAAATGCTGCTTAGGTATTCACAGGAAAGCACCATTGATGAATGTTTTGTCATCATCGATAGAGACACCCATTTTTCTTATGAGAATGTCTTCATTGAAAAGTTATGTAGTCCCAGAACTGAAAGAACTACAATTAGAAACAAAATATTTGAGTGTCACCCAGATGCTTGGCTGACGTTTTGCTGGATGGAATGCCTGTATATTTGTTGGGTCTGATTGCAGTGAGTGCAGATGTAGTAATTATAACCATGGCCGTTATGTCTAAGAAGGAAGATTTGTAAAATGTAGGTGCTTTTTTTTTTTTAAGGTGGTCCTTTCAGGTGTCACAAATAGTTGAATAGAGAGTGAGACGGAGGAGACAACTAGTAAGAGAGAGAGAGAGAGAGAGAGAGAGAGAGAGAGAGAGAGAGAGAGAGAGAGAGAGAGAGAGAGAGAGAGAGAGAGAGAGAGAGAGAGAGAGAGAGAGAGAGAGAGAGAGAGAGAGAGAGAGAGAGAGAGAGAGAGAGAGAGAGAGCAAACAAAAGTGTCACCCAGTTTCTCTTTTAAAAACATGGACAGACCACTGAACGATCTCTTCTGTCATTCAAGTTTCCAGTGCTCGAATAAATAACTTACATTCGTCGTACTGCTGGTGAACGCTGATGAGGTCAGTATACTTCGGTTCCTCATCCTCCATAGTGCTGCAACTGCTGGTTCTACTAGAAGGGTAACCCCCGACCATCCCCTCATCCAGTGTGTCTTCGTCCATGCGCGAAGGAAGCGAGCACAACATGAATGAGTTCAGCTCTTGTTTAGGACTGGTGTCGCCCACCAGCGTCGAGAAGGGTGGAAGACTTGAACCGCCGCAGACACCCCTGTTGCCACCACCGTTTGAATACAAGGAATGACGGTCTAGATACGCCAGCTCTTGGGGGGTACTGGCACTGCAGTTGTTATTGATGTCTGTCGCGGGATCTAAAGGGCTGATGTGAATGTCCTGGAGATCCGATCCCAAATGACCATTACAACGTCCTAACAAACTGTGGTTGATTGTGCTATCGATTTTGTATCTGTTGCTGGTGTCCTGGCTGCTGAAAGTGTTTCTGGTTTGGACGTAAGATGGGTTGGTAAAAGGGACACTTGAGCTGACAGGCAAATGGCTCAAATACTGAAGGTCATAGGTCGGATTGTGATTGTCAAAGAAACGTGAATGATGAGTTGTACGCGCCACGGCGGCTTGTTGAACTGATGTGGATGTAGATGATGGCTGAGAGGTGACTGACGAGGATCTTTGTATTTGGGACGGATCGATGACAGTGGCAATGTTCCTTACTGTTCTGTTGGTTGTCTGGAGGGATGGTTTCAGATGTGCATTCTCTGGGCTGTTTGGAGATAGGACATGCTGAAGATGATCATTTGGTTGGGACCGGGGATAGCAGGACCCTGGAAGGTAAGTCTCTGAGGAACAGTTTGGAATGTAGTTTGTGCGGCTGGAGAAGGACGGGGATGATGGTGCTGTTGCTAATGGAGACGAGGACAACAGGGGAGAAAATGCTGTAGGTGACGACGCTTCCACTGGCGAGAGAAATCTGCCGTGAGTGTCTGTGCGCTGCTCGGTAATCTTTGAAAGAAACGAGTTAGAAAATCTTAATAAAGTCACCACGAACAATGTCTGTTTGGCCTCCTGTTGTTAAAATGCACCGACAAAAAAAAATTAAAAATTGCGGTTATAGATAAAGGGACAAAATACAAAGCCCCACAATTCCGGCTTGGAAATTTAAGAGAGACATAGCATTCTGAAGCACCCCATTTACCATATTGTCGCCTGTAGGACCTAAAAGTCTTCGATGTGTCTACTGAGTTGCATCATCAACCGTCTTTTTCTCTGATCAAGTCTTTCACTTGTAGCCTACAGTAAAATTGCTTGCGGATGCATAATCAACAAGCACTACTTCAGTGGTGAGACACTGAATTACAGTATCTTAACGTTAATTATAGCGGACGTGCTTGTTCTGAGAACACATGGAAGGCAAAGGAGACAGGCAGTAAGGATGATTTCAACCAAGACTTGACTGGGTTTGTAGTAGCCAATATCTCACTAATTTCACCCAGACAACGACCGCCCTTTCTGAGATATATGTCTGTAACTAGTCTGAATTTACAGCTATTTCTTTGAGTAACACTAATTACTTCAAATAAAAATAGAGAAGGAGGGCTTAGCCCTCGTGCGTTATTATTTATTATTTTTTTTTTGTGAGAGTCCTATCAGTTGGAATGAACTAGACATACATGTACGACCTTCGTACGCATATCACACCCTGTACAAATAAGCTTAGATAACTCGTGCCCACAAGTCTTCGATCGATAAATCAGCTTTAAATCAGTCACTTGAGCAAGAACATGGCCAGCATTCCAGTTTGACATGAAAACACCAGTCTTATGTCTATCTTTCCACACTTCCAGTCTCAAGTGCCTTCAGTTCTTGAAGACACTCAGAAACAAGTGAAAAAGAAAAGACTGGTACTTGTACAGAAGGAACAATATCCAAATCTGGCGGCATAAACAGCGGTATAAGCGCCTGGCACACGGCGTTGAAACGCTTAAATTCCAAATGAACACAGTTTGTTCCGATAGAAAGCCTTCGGCCTACTAGTGTTGTTAAGACATACTCCTCATCACAAAAAAAAAAAAAAATGCCAATGAATTTTCTATAGAGCACAAGGCACAAATAGAAAATGCGTTTCAAAAAGAAAATAACTACACTGTAAGCAAAATGATCTAAAAAATGTTTCATTAGAAACACATACAGTGCCAAATTAGTTACGATTATCTTTGCACTTACAAAGGCACAAAATAGACAGGAAAACTATATTGCAACGCCTGCAATTTTCAACTGAATAGAGCAACAGGTTGGCTTGCCTTACCTGGTAGCAAACATTAGCACAAGAAGGAACGAAGGTCTATATTTGTTCTCACATGCATTCCTGTATGATAAACTCCTACATGGAGGCTACCCAAAGCAATGTCAAGTCCTGTCCACCGTTCACCGCCCCCCCCCCCTCCAAACTGTACGTTATTCACCATCCAGAAACATTCTCTCGTGACGCTTTACCGGGTATCAACGGACATTTATCTTGATGATAACCCATTCAGAAATGTTTTCTCGCTAGGTCATCAGAGGAAAAAAAATCTCTCATGCGATAAGGCAACAGGTCGGGTAGGTGAAGGGAAGAAACCCCAAACTCCCCGTAATTGAAAGATTCTGAATTGCCCAAGGTGCGACGCAAGTATCAGTGCAGGGAATTCTTTTTCTCTATTGAAACACGCACCATACCTCGTGTTGATTTAATGAAAAAACTGTGTCCGGTATTACCAGCGCACTGCTGAAAAGAAAGCTATGGCTAGTGCACTGTGTGTTGATTTGCATTTTATGTACAGTAAACAAAAATGCTTCAGGTTTCACTGTGTGAAAACAGGAAGCGGGCAGCGACTAGACAATAAAATTGTGAAGGGCCGCGGTGGTGTTTTTATCAGCCCAACTCCATTAAAATAGCTGTCTCGATCAGCACATGCGCGTTATGATCAGTGCTAGGTGTAATTTTGTCTACTGTTATTTTCATGTAAGAAGTCTAGTTTAAATAAAATTAGAGATTATAGTCACTGGGACATCAGATCTCGCTACGGAACCCGCCCCGGTTTGTGTAAGGAGTTTTGTTTTCAAAATTACCAGTAATAGTAGGCCTACTAACATTGATATATTGGTATGCTTTCAAATGAAAGGGCGCGTCATTTCATGTTAAAAAATGGACTCCTTCAAGGTTCATATTCCTTTTGAATAGATTAGTTGATTGGCAAATAATATGGGCTTCACTAATCCTTTTATCATGACCGTTTGGTGTTTAAAAAAATTTTTAAAAAGTGACGGGCGCATGGTGTGTAAAATCTACAATTCATATCTGATCACACAAATGGGTCAGCAACTGTTATTATCTTTTCCTGCTTCTCCCACGGCTTGGAGGAATGAACCAATGGACACAACGGTAACCGTGTGACACCACAAGCGGAACTTATGGGCTGTAGGCTGTTTGTTTTTTTTTTCTTTACACCGTGAGAAATAGGGTCACCGTGACTGCAAAGTCAATGTTGTGAGAAATCCCCGTTGTGTTAATGCTGTGCCCGTTTTGGGGTCGTGTTTACTATCTGAATGCGACGTTTTCCATACTGCGTGTAGATGTTTTATGAAAGGGATGCAGTAGCTTTATCTACTTGGTGATTGGCGATTACCGACAAAGCCCGTGATAAAATATTGTCATGTTTTATGTAACCAAAATGCTGTGAACCAAAACACATATCTACTCTCGACAGAAAACAAAAGCGCAAAATATGAGAAACTGAAACAAATATCTGATGCAGTTTTCATTTATTTGGCAAACCTCGATTTCCACCCAAAACATCGAAGAGAGAGGGAAAAAAAAAATCTATACTTCCATCTCAGGCAAACGAGAGTGCTCCGAAGGACGGAGGTCCCATGTGTCGCCCACAAACTTTTAATTTATCACTGCAACACTAGATCAACTCCAGTCCGAACCCACCATCACACCCTGAAGATCGTGTCCAAGACTACATTGAGACAAGGTCGTTTTTCAAGATTTTATACATTCATTTTCTGCATTTCGCCCTTGGATTGCTTAGTATTGCTCAATAAATTGGTTGCCATGACTCGTGGAGCACGTAAAGAAATCTCCCCCCCCCCCTCCCTCCTCCCCCGAAAAGCAAATAATTATAATGATAATAAAAAAAAACAAAAAACGATATAAATGGAGAATTAACAGCCCACTATTCATCTGCTGTCTGCAGTATGTAACAAAACTCCCCTCCGTCTTTCCTTCTACAAACACCACCCAAACAACAGCGGGAGTTTCCATAGAGCAGGTAATCTTGTGCAAACTTGGGTACGGTGCAACTGCCCTGACAGAACCCGCCGCACAAACATAATAAATAATTTAATATTACAGGGTGGATACAACACCCGCGCAGTCAACCGTGCGTTCCCGGTAATTCTCAAGTCCTAGTCAAACACTGACACAGGTCCGTGTGACAGTCATCAGCACTAAACTCATTCGCAACTACTGCATTGTCCGAACAAACTAATTGCCTAACTGAACAGAGATATCACCTTGCATAAATGAAATAAATAAAACATACAATAACAAATATATGAACTCTATAACAATTTAAACAAAAATAAAATTGGGGGGGGGGGCAGGAAGAAGTCCATATGTCCTGAAATTAACTTACATAGATATAATTATAAAGATGATATCTTGTACAATGCGTGACTAAGGTCCATGTATAGGTTTATCAACTCATTTAACTTTTAAGTTAGTCAAAGACAGAACAACCGCCCGTTGTGTGTTAACTGGGCTACAGTGTTGATACA
This sequence comes from Onchidella celtica, assembly GCA_963931925.1. Classification (NCBI taxonomy): domain Eukaryota; kingdom Metazoa; phylum Mollusca; class Gastropoda; order Systellommatophora; family Onchidiidae; genus Onchidella; species Onchidella celtica. The sequence goes on along the minus strand of OZ007575.1, from coordinate 43,155,414 downwards.
TACCATTTTTGCAGTGAGATAACAGCGTTATTGACTGTATGCAGGTTACATCCGCACCTTCATCAAAACACTAAGAATTCACTTGCACAACTTGAGACAGTTATCACAAATGTAATATTTTTTTATCAGAGGAGGACAAACGTTTTGATCAATGCAACTGTTTGTAACATAATCGTGTGGGAGAATTATAACCCAGGCCTTTATAGGAACTTAGGCATTTTTAACAGTGGGAAATCCATTGCTCACTTGCGCATGTCTGGTGACCCGACCTGATAATTGAAGCTCCACTTTGCCTTGCGACTTTCAATGCATTGTAAAAAGCAACAAAGTTTTCCCAGTTATAAATTTGGCATGGGGAATCCGCAGCTCGCGAAGTCACGAAGCGACCTTGGACTCGGGGCCAATCCGATGGCAGAGAAACGTAAGTGGGGTGACCGAGGGCGGAGGGGGTTACCGGTTGCTGGAAAAAGAGGGCGGAGGGAGGTTCGCTTGTGTCACGGAGCCGTCCCTGGCGCGTCAAGTCGACAGCGGCCACTGCAGATAGTGCAAACACGAGAAACAGAGAGAGAGAGATGTATATATAGAGCATGTTATTAGTACCTCCATGATATAGAGAGAGAAAGAGAGATTTGCATGATTGCATAGGTGTCACCGAAAGGGACAGAAGGAGAACGAAAGAACAAAACAAACTTTAAGCATTTACAACACTTGAGCGAACGAGCAACAACATAATGAGTAACTACTACACACAAGGTCCACGACCGAAACGGCGTCTAGCGTCACACCACTACTGTCAAAAAGATAAGCGATTGACTGCAGCAGGAAATGCGGTAACCTGTGGGTATATTTCACAATACTATAGTCAGGAGAACAAGACTTTCTCATTTTGTTTTCATAAAGTTATTGTAACACAATGTGCCAATCATCCAACCATCTTCACTCTCACCGCCAACGAAACGAACATTTCTGCTCAGTTGCAAACAATTAACGTTTCTGAACTCATTAAGAGAAAATATCCGACTAATACGTCGGACGCAATCCTTTCATTTATGCATTAGAGCGACTATTTGACTCAATCTCTCACGCGCATTACATACCAGAACCGGTTACTGTGATCCGGAACTACAGACAGGGTCGTCATCATGGGTCCCTGCCCCTGGGCAAAGCTTTTCTTTCCCATTTCAATAACCAATGTAAATTTATATGCAAGGGCCCCTTAAATCTCTGGGAACTCTGGGCAACGTCATAAGCAATAACCGTGGGATAGCTAAAAGCCCGTTCATTAAAACTTTGCATCTGGCCAGTTTAGCACCAATCTGGAAAGATGCTTCCTTGGAAATGGGTTCAATTGCTTTTATAAACGCACTGTTCCTCCAAAAATCGGCCATGAAAGATGTGAGATTTAGCACCAAAAGAACAGGAATGCATGAAGATGTAGAGCTATGGCAAGTGGTTTTTATTAAACTATGGAGAATACTAGTAGGGCATTATGAGTCTTTCTTCAAATAACAGTGGTAACAGGAGTTCATATAATAATGTATAGCTTTTAAGCAAGGGTGCAATTATAAACGTGTTAAAAGCAGCCAAAGAGGGATTGATAAAGGTTGTAAGTACACCAAATAATGTGCGTACTTATTGCATTTGCTTGTTCTATGAACACAACAGAACGTTCGTGATTGTCATTCTGCGCAGTTTTCTTAATTGCTGTTTCGTCGCAATAGATTTCCACGTACAAGCCAAGCTCTGCTACTCATCTAGGTAAAACAAAGACCATTTACACGACTATTGAACACCTTTGAATGCTTGGGTTTTAGTTCAGGAACGGACAAAACAAACTGAAAGGGTTATGGCGCTTGTCTTCGAGTGACGTGGACACCATGAATGAACGTTTTAAATAGATGCTCTGACAGATTTTTCCTTCCTGGGATCTACATTATGATAAAAGCCAATGGAAAGGGGATGTAAATAGGGCATAACTGCATCTGGCCTGGATCTTAGCATCTCTGACAGTAAGTTAAACCTGCAATTATGAATGGCTTTTGTGTTGCAAATTTCAGTGAGAGGTCACCGTGACCTGGCTTGAGGTTTTTGTTTTAGGAAGATCACAGCTCTTAGCATCTGCATCTCGATCACCATTCGACGAGTATAGATTGTGAAATACAACGCCGACTTGATATCATAGTGCAATGTACATAATTCTAGATCTCATTCTTGCATATATATAGATGTCACCATTGCAAGGATATTAATCAGTTCGGTGGTTTAACACTGCCACCCTCTGTAACAGTACAAAAAAAGAGGGGGGGGGGTTCCTGGGCTGATTCGCAAGTGTTTATCAATTCAATAATGAAAACAACCAATTCAAGATGACTGCAGCGATAAACTGTTTATCTATCACAATTTCAGGTAAAACAACAACAACAACTATAGTGAAACAATGAATCTAAGAACTTTTCACCCTTTTTGGAACAAAACCCTTTTGCAAGAACTGAATTATTATATTTCATTGCATTCCCTTGTCCTCGCTCACAATCATGAGTAATTCGTATCTCAATATTTAAGAAGAAAAAAAGAAAAGAACTTGAGATCTGGATTTGTTCAAACCAGATTACACTAACAAACAAATGACGAAGTTCAATGATCTAAAAGGGACATGATTCTCCCATTGTTTTCTCAATCCCTTCTGACATTATTTTAACATAATTAATCTTCATGTTTACAAATGAAGGGGCGTACGACACGAGATACGAAATGCTAGGACACCGCTTCAGTAAAAGAACTTGCTAAATGCTAACCAAAGAGGACTGGTCGAAAGACCAAGAAAGTAGACCTGGGTATAATCTTCTTCAATCAACTGACTTTCAATATAACTGCGAAAGCGACTGAGGGTAATTGATTGGGGGGGGGGGGGGGAAAGAACCCTAGAATAAAATTGACTAAGTTACACGTACTTAAGTGTATGTTCGTAATGGTACCTTTTCTTAGAGGATCAAAGGAGTCGGTACGTTCTACGTGTTTATGGACTGTCAGCCTGTTGAGTTGTAAAGATTCTGAAAAGGCTATTATGCACCGAGAGTTGCTGTAAAAGAATTACTGGTTTTATCTGTTTAAAGATTTTGATTTTTTTTTTTGGGTCTTGTTAACACATTTCTTTTCTTTATGAAAGAGACTTGATTGTAATGAAAATATGACGTAGGCTTGAGTTTAATGTCAGAATGATGTAGATTTAATTTTAAGGAAAGTATGATGTAGACTTGATTTTAATGTCCTTATTATGATGTAGAATTGATTTTAATGAAAGTATGCTGTAGGTTTGATTGTAATGAAGGTACAGTGTAGACTTAAGTTTAATGAAAGTGTGATCAACACGATTAGTAAGCATGGGTATTTGAGCTGAGTTGCTTCAGTAATGTGATTAACCCGTGTATCTTCTAATAAAAACTGACAAAGTGTAGGGGGCTGCTTAAGCATTGAACAATACCTTGACAACTCATGATCATGACAAAAATGAGCAGTCATGCAGTTTCGATACAATTGGAATGACCTGACTGAGAGCGAGAATGACACACAGCGCTTTTATTTCATGTCACTTGACATGGTTTAAAAGCACAAAGGCAAAGATTTAACTTAGGGCAGTCACAGTAGCGTTTGATGTAACTTCATAGTCACAGAAGAACGTTAAGAAGAAAACTTAACCGATATAATACACAGACAGGGCAGTCTTAACATCATTATGGGGCCCTGGGCAAAGCAATAGGCTGCAGCCCCCCCCCCCCCCCTACACAACTACTCAGAAATTTGTTTGCATGGGGTCCCCTGAATCCTCGGAGCACCCCCCCCCCCCCCCGCGGGGGCAACTGCCAACTGTGTCCATGGGTTAAGACGGCTCTGTGCACAGAACATCTAAGTCACTGACCAGTAACCCAAAACATTGGACAGTGACCATCACGGTGTATGACCCAAACTTATCTTTCGATAATTATGATAAACTAGGACAAGTAGTTTTAACTGAAAAATGTTGTTACAAGTAGGTACGCCCCCGAAGTTTTTTTTTTGCGCTAAGGGTACGTATTTTAAAGCCTTTTGTGACTCCAGAGCTAGAGAGCTCACCCCGAAATAGTCATAACAACTACAGCCTTAATTAATTATAATTTCAGTGTTTGTTTTTTTTTTTCCTCCTGTTTCTTGGTTGAAAGGATAGGGGGGGGGGGGCAGGATTAGGGATTCGATAAGATTTAGGGTTGAATATAAGGATGGAGTTAGGGAAAGGTACGTTTACGTACATGCTCCCAGCGCAAAATGCTTGGGGTGCGTGCTCACAAGTAACAACAGCCTTAAGTGAATTAACAACCCCTTCAGCAATGAAGTAGTGGTTAGCTGTTTTTATTCACATTGCCAGGTTTGAGATGAAAATACGGCAATCTCGTACTTAGAATGAGATACCGACCGTGGGTAGGGTACACATTAGCACATCAAATATGGACACGCTGTCATACACACAGACAAAACGAAAGCGAAACGAAAATAGTAGTATGCAATGCAGAACTGCCAAGCACTCGTGTAACAGTATACTAGCTATAATAATAATGCTGATGAAAACAAACACACCATCTTTTCTTTTCTCTGCCTTTAAATAAAGAGAAATGATTCGTGGTACACATGTAAATATTCATGTCACAGGAAACACACGAAATCTTACCTTCTTAGAAAGATACTTCTTCAGCACCTTAAGTTTCATTTAAACGGAAGTGCAGTTAACTGTATTCTCCTTTGTTTTACACGAAACACTCACGGAAGTCCGAACATTCATGAAACTGACCACTGACAAGCTAAAGATGTACTTATCACGAAGCTAATTAGAAGAATTTAGACACCAGTTACGTAATCATAAGACAGGAATTCCGGTCTATCTTTTAGCTCCACCCTACATGGAAGACGCAACGTGCATTCGTCAGAATCGAAACCTGTACACACACTTATCGCACGGAAAGCTTTGAAAAACCCGGAGCAGCAAATGCTATTCTGAAGAAAGCGGATCTGTAGCGTAGTGGTGTACACTGAATAGGCCAACACACACAATCAACACAGACTTAACATTGACAGCTTGGTAAATGGCTCGCGGGGAGACGCCTCTTCCTAGTGAATAATACCATCACAACACTTTAGTGTTGTCGACATCCTCAGCATCATTCAACCACTTGATGAAGTCCTTAAAAGCATTGTCATCTTTTCAACTGTGCTGGACAGATTTGGCTGGACTGGGCGATGGAGAGTACTTGAAAGTGCTCAGAACACTGGAGCTAACTAGACACAGCCAAACCTATGTTGCTGTTGTTGTTTTTTTGTTTGTTGTTAAAATGTCCAACTCTTTCATATGCATGGCTGTTGGGCTAGCTATTTCTAGACAAACACTTGAAAGCTGGAAGTTGAAACACTCTCATCCAAGTTCTTTGTTTAACAGCTAAGCAGTTCGCCCTGCCCGTCCCCAAAAATTGTGAATAAATATTACTGTGTTTAGCACACCACCACCACCACCACCAACAACAACAACACCAACAACAACAATAACATTAATAATAACAACCACAACATCAACAACTAAAGTGATCGTCATTGCATAATTATGAAAACATAAAACGAATCGGAACTTCCTAGTTCCAGCATACAGGACATGGAGATGGGGAACGAAAGGGGGAAAGGGGGGGGGGATAACATGAAACGAGATAATGAGGGATTTGAAAGGGGGGTGGGGGGTGGGTAAAAGCATCCTGCATTTTAATTAAAATGAGATATTGTAATGTCAATATTTTCTAATGCATCATTCTGGGTCAGAAAATAACCTTGTGATTACTTCTACGTACATGGTCTCAAAGAGGTGGGCTGGGTGAAGGAAGAAGAACATTTATTTATTATTTTTATTTTCAACTAGATGAAGTTCCCGGCATTATCCGGGATAAACCTGTGAACCCACCTTACCATCTCTCTCACTTTTTGACCTAGAAAGTTTTCCATAGTCTACAGTCTTACTACAGATTTCATGCGCATCAGAGCACTCCTTTCTGGTAGGGAAATTGTACGCACCAAACTGAACTCGTATTAATACATCGTTTCCGGTGCGGTGGGCTTACTACAGGGAGCCAAAACAAAGATCATTGTACTTTACATTTTTCCAACTTTTACTTGAAAATACCTGGAACTTGAATCAACACAATCGGTCGATACAAAAGTGATTGGACTGGATTAGTTGACACTTTGGAAAATTAACTTTATAATTGTTGAATCTGTCATTTAGGTTGTAGCGTGGAGCAAAAAAAGGGTAAAAATTGCACTACAATTTATTGCTCCCACCACTATTTTTTTTTATAATAAGATTAGGCTGAGCGATCACATGTTTATTATTAAGGAAGAGTCATCTTTTGCTGAACAATTATTTAATTAAATTATTGACCAAAGTTTTACAAATTCAACATTTTTGGATTATTTTTAATCACAACACGAGCCACTTAGGCTGTTGTCATTCATCGTGTGATTTGTCATTGCTATCCATGCAATAGAGAAAATGAACCGTTTAAATAATTTGTTTCAAGCCTTGAATCAGTAAGTTGTATGTGACTTCCTGGTTTGATATCGAATTATGTGGTGTTTTTAATCTATAAGTAACAGGTTTTTAAAATTGTCTTAGTAGTGTAGAATGATACTATTTCATTTGCTAAGGTAGAATTTCACAAATTATTTACAGTAGCACTGCGTTTGTTTATTTATGTATTTGTCTATTTATTTATTTATTATTTATTCTCTTCACCTAATTAGTTAGTTATATTTTAGAATTCTCTTTACTATATGGAAGCGCATATCCATTCAACATGTTGTGCGGATATGGACAGTGCATATCTGTAGAACGCACACAATTCGATGAGAAGACAGGAAGAAATTATGAAGAGGTCTTGGAACGAAGAGGGAGAGAGAGAGAGAGAGAGAGAGAGAGAGAGAGAGAGAGAGGGAGAAAGAGAGAGAGAGAGAGAGAGGGAGAAAGAGAGAGAGAGAGAGAGAGAGAGACAGTCAGACAGACAGACAGACAGACAAACAGACAGACAAATAGACAGACAAAAAGACAGATACAGGGATATGGATGAGTAAAAAAAGATACAAAAAATCTTCAGTGTAGGAAGGGGAAGACCGTAGATGTAGTATCGAAGGGGGGGGGGGGGGGGGGGGGGGAGGTGTGCGAATAAAATGGACAGCAAAAAAGAAAAAAAAAACAGTAAAGACTACAGAAATCAAAGAGAACGTCAGAAATATGCAGAGAAACTACTAATAAAGTTGAATGAAAAGAAGAGATGAAGAGCCCAACGAATGGAAACCGAAAAGCTGTCCCAGGCCCATGTCTAGGTCGTCACGCTCTTTTGTTAACTAGGTCACACTGACCCCTCCCCCCCCCCCCACACACACACACGGACATTCTTTTCTACACCCGTCTACAGCAAATCTATCCGTGATCTCTCCACCCTGCCTTACCCCATTATGCACAGAAAACTCGGTAGGTAGAAGCAGGCAGTGCGCTAACTCTTCTTTGTCACGACGAAGGTCGTAGATAATGCAATCGTATAAATAACAACAAACAGGATAGCGGTGTTATATTCACCCATGCAGGGTGCAGTTACCCGGAATGAACCTTTAGATTGAGATCAGGCTTGAAATTATTACAGTTATTACATTTCACCTTGCGCAGTGAAGCGTTTCTTCCTCTTTCCTCGCTCAATCATTCTCTACAAAAAAAAAATCATGAATCAGTGTGCAGACTTCAATACATATAGATCATACCGCACCTTTTCTCTCGCCTTTGTCTTTGTTGATTCACTTTTTTTGTGTTTTTGTTTTAGGGGCAACGACAACTACAAAAATTAACAGGATCAACAATAAAATTAAAAGCCACAAGAAGGATATAAATGAAAGAAAAAAAAAGAATGAATGAATAAGACCCTTTTTACATTGGTATATTAAAATTGGAGAGTTATTTAATTTAATTTAATATATTTAATTAATTATCTATCTATCTATCTTTCAATCAATCTATCTATCTATCTATCATCTATCTATCTATCTATCTATCTATCTATCTATCTATCTATCTATCTATCTATCTATCTATCTATCTATCTATCTATCTATCTATCTATCTATCTATCTATCTATCTATCTATCTATCTATCTATCTATCTATCTATCTATCTATCTATCTATCTATCTATCTATCTATCTATCTATCTGTCTATCTATCTATCTATCTATCTATCTATTCATTTATTTATTTAGCTGTCTGTTTATTCATTTTTTTAAAATTCATTTACATAATTATCCTTTTTGTATGCTTTTAATTTTGTATTTTCTTTTGTTCTTTTGGCAGGTTTTTGTCTTATATGACAATATAACGTTGAAACTTCAAAGGACCACATGTGCATGTACTACCTCAAAGTACAGTATACACAATACTCGGTTTCTGCTGTATAATTTTTAATAAAAAAAAAAGGTCTCCAAAAAGGGATACTCCCGGGCCATTCCCCAAAAAGCTGCGCTCAGCGAAACCTTGCCAGGACCCCTACTTTGATCCGATGTAGATTTGTATCGGATTTCTTTTGGGTTGGTAGGATTACCCTACATGATTCCCTACAAGAAAAGGACGTCGGCGCGATGTCAAAAACAGCGGATCTACGTAGGAAAGATGGCATTCCTATGACATGCAAACTTGACCTCAATCTTACCCCTCGGATTTCCTTAAGATAGCTAGCTAGAGTGGTTCTACAGGCGTTTCACAATGCTTTCGCTTTGTATCATTGAAACTGGACGTAGCAAATGCAAAACAGATATGATCTCATACTGCAGAAAACAAGGACAACGATAAGATGGGATTACGTTTTAGAGATTCCACAAACCACAACTTGATCAAAACAGACCAGAAAATCGTTTCACTAGTCTCACCACGCCAGTTTTATTACACAAATGCCAAGGCTCACGACGTGAACGCTACTTGGTCTTACATGGTCACAGTTGGCACCCACAATACAGTAAAGTATATACCCGAACCATACCGAAGTGACAACATAACATTGTTCACAACAAAAAAGGGAAGTCTCGGTTTTAGATTAGTGTTCACTGCTCGGTTCAAAGTCACAGTAAAAGGGCGCTACAACGTTATTGGGGCCACCAAAAATCGTAAGATTGAAAATCTGTAGAATGGCAAGAGGAACGCAGGACAGATCATTACAGTTTGTGTCAATATATTTCTAAATGCCTTGTCCCGTGCAGTGAATTTCCATGTTGTGTGTCGTGTTTCCCCACAAGCATTATAAAGAAATGACATGACTGCACGTTATCGATATGTTTCTGTGGGTCTTTGAAATGCAAATTCTATCAGAATGGGGCTCGTATTAAGTTTGACCAGGTCCAAAGATAAAAAAATAAAAAAAACTTTCCTATTGAAGATTATTGGAAAATTCACTTTGACGTGTTTTCTCTATGCATATCCTTACCTATCTGCACCTGAAAGTGCATAGCAATCTAGTAAAGTAAAACACTCTTCACGTATCTATGGAAGCTGTTGTTACTTGTACTCACGTAACCCCCAGCGTTTTGTGCTAGGGGCGCGTACGTATACGTACCTATCCCTAACCCTGTCCTTATCCTCAACCCTAAATCCTATAGAATCCCTAACCCTGTTCCTTACCCCGTCAACCAAAAACAGTGGAAAGCAAACAAGAAAATCTGAAGGAACAATTAATTAAGGCTGTTGCTAGGCGTCACAAAAGGCTTTAAAATACGTACCCAAATCTTAAAAAAACAAAAAAAACAAAAAAACTTGGGGGTACGTACGTACAAGTAACAACAGTCTCCATGGAATGGCAGAGTAAGGACAGTTAGAGTATAATATAGGTACAGTTCATCTTTTACAAGTGGAAGAAGTTGGAAAGAGGCGTGGAGGTGGGGGAGCACACGCATAATAAACATTCATATTTCATGAGATAAAATTATAATAATGAAGCTGCTACTTTTTTGTTTTCCCCTTACAGTATTTGAAGTTTAATTTTTACTAACTGCAATGAACTCTAATGTATATGCTTCAGTGTATTTCATTTTACGCATGACAAGTCTGTTTTACTCCTATGACGATTATACGTTATCTTCCGAAGTCCAATTTTAAATTATTACCGGTATGTTTTTTTAAAAATTTACATCCACTGGCTTTTGGTAAACATGCTTTTATTTGTACACTATGGTATTTTATGTACGTTACTTATAATAAGCACCGTTATTGTGAAAAAAAAAAAAAGACAATGGAATTAAATTAATGGGGCCTTCTGATGTAGGAACAGGCGTCGTATTCATTCTTTCACAGCTATTACATTGAGGTAGCCCCAACCCCCCCCCCCGACCCCCAACCCACTCTGTTCTCCCTTTCTACCTTGGATACATCCTAAGAAGAGTGATTTTATAACCCCCCAGTGTACAACATTACTGTAGACAGTGACAGTGTCTCCTGATCTTCATTTTGATTAAGGAACATTCCAATCCATGCCTCGAAGTATCGACGATAATATGATAATAATAATAATAATAAACATCAGAGCGAACCCCCCCCCCTCCCCCAACTTACCCCCCCCCCCCGAACCCCCACCCCACCCCAATCTTTCTCGGCATCTTATGAAATACTGACATTCCTTGCCTCGCCTGTATACTTTCTGTGTTTTTACCACTGTTTCATTACCGAAGCTTAAGTCAGTAGCATAGAATTTGTGAAATCGGGAAGGCAACAAACTCTGTCAAGGTCACGTCTCAGGATCATCGATTGCATGAATTTAATATTTGGATTTGAGTTTTTAAACCACTTTTTAAACCACTTTTCTGTCATCATGCCTTTGGTATGGCATAAATGGAGAGTATTAAAAATTTTGTCACGTGTAACCACGCAGACCTGACGCTCAAGACAAAAAAAAAACAACAACAATCCGGAACAACAATAACAAATGTTATTATGCACTGCCAAATCATGTCGGGAATTCCTACTGCGCGACACAGGGTTTAATAAGCGTCGTTTTGATTGCAATGACATTTCTATGACAAGCTTGTCTGTACCTGTGTTTGTTTAAAAGACTGTTTATCTGCTAGCTGTTGCATGTCTTTCAGCATTCTGACACAGTGCATTCGGTTGAATCTATTGTCATTGGCAGCATAACCTTGGATTATACGTCCTGTCATAACGACGTTTTCCCCCCAGAAGACAATATCTATCTATCTATCTATCTATCTATCTATCTATCTATCTATCTATCTGTCTCTCTGTCTATCTAAGCACCTACCTACTCACCTACCTATCTACTGCCCGACCAACCTAGCCATCAACCAACCTACCTATCGACATACCTACTTATCTACCTACCTACCTACATATCTATCTACCTACCTATCTACCTACCTGCCTACCTACCTCCTTACCTAGCTGCACATCTGCCTACCTAACTACCTACTACCTACCTACTTACCTACCTACCTACCTACTTACCTACCTACTTACCTACCTACCTACTTACCTACTTACCTACCTACTTACCTACCGACCTACCTACCTACCTACTTATCTACCTACCTGCCTGCAGACCGACGACCGACCGACCCACCGACCGACCGACCTATCTATCTATCCAGCGATCACAACAACAAACTTATTTCTTCTCATATTTATAGAATGGAAAAAATATAACTGAAGCAGAGAAATGATGTTATTCTATGTGCAAATTCTCATAAAGTAGCCTTCAGCGTACATCCGGAAAGCCACTAGACCGTGTCACAAGGGATGCACAGATGGCTCACTTCATTCACAGAAAAGACAGCCAACTGAGTGTGTTAAAAAAGCTGAACTGGTCCAAGAATGCCTGAGACAAAGACATTCACATTTGTAGTACTTACAGTCACCAAAACCCATCAGGCATTCATTTGTGAAAGCCACTTCATCATGTCTTGTAAACCAGATACACGATTTGTATTATGTACGAAACACCCGGCCTTGAATACCACGTTAATGTCCCCATCTACCCGTGAGGTGCATGTACCATGCAATGCAGTCTGAAGACATATCCAGGAAGTCATGAAAGGTAAAGTGCAAACAGGACACTTAAACAAACCAACTGTAAGAAATATGGTTGGGTTTAACATAGCCAATAGGACTGCACTGTGTAATGAAAAGAAGGCTGCGTCGTTCATGGCCTTTGCATATATGTATATTAAAATGAAATTTAACTCTGACTCCACCTATACAGCAAACAGGGGAATACCCGTCTGTCTATTTGTCTATATATTTGTCTATGTGCATGCCTCATACAGCTATCCGTGCTTCTCTATGCATGCTTCCTTGTTAGTCCAGACAATAGCATGCCCGACTGCACTTCTATCTATTTGGCTAGTTGTATTTTAAAAAAAGTACCTTATGTCTGACAGCCCATCTACCTTTGCATACTAGCTCTGCATATCTCCTAGGCCACTACAGAACAATAATAATAATCATAATAATAATCATAATCATGATTAAAAAATAACAAGGCAGAATTTCTGTGGGTTGGAATTTTTGTTTGTGTGTGTGGGGTGGGGGGGGGGGGGGAGGGGGGAAGGGGGGGGGGGGGCTGTTTCTTGTCATTGATGGCATAACTCTTTGTGTCACTCTTTGTCGTTCGTTCTTTCATTTTTATATATTGATTGAGTTTGTAATCTTACCAGGTGTTTTTCTCCTGAAGAAAGTTATTGTACCGAAAGCTTGATTTGTCTTTCATTTTCCTTTTGTGTCTGATTGTAGCAATTCTGTATTATTTCCTACACGAGATTTTGCTACATAAAACTAATTCTTTTTACCACATTTTGACTCTAGTATGCCTATATTATCATGCCTACGGCGGATATTTATGTGCTTTTATTTTGAGTTTAAAATCCAGACATTTTTAATAAAGACATGCTTTTAAATTCATCGGGACTGTCCCAGCCCCCCCCCCCCCCCCCACCCCAAGGACATTCTTTTGTTTGTTATTAAACGTATTTAACCATTTCAATGTATTTTCCTTATGTGTCTCTACGGTGTCACGCCTCCTGTAAATGAATCAGACGAAACTTTGGTGGCAGCATTTGGATTATGGATTGTCAATTCTATTAGATTTATATTAATAAATTGACTACGTCCTAATTATTTACTTGTTCTTGGGTAACCTCAATGCACTTGACAGACACCGGTGCTTCCTTCTTTAATATGCTTCTTCAACTCTGATTCATGCCTGTATATATTTTATCCATTAATGTGCCTGTATCACAGAGTGACACCTACGATGACACCCAGCCACTTCAAAGTTTATTACACGGTTGTATCCTAATAAAAAGATTGTATCTATCTGGGCTGTACATTCCTGAGATCCATATTTAATCCTGATGTAGAACCGACATACCAAGACAAAGTACTGTAAACTTGAACGGTTTCATCAAAGAGTAATTATTTACAAAACAGCGTTGTTTACAAAAGCGTATACGCAGGATATGTAACATTCTTGAGACAGTGATTGTGTATAGATTGATGAAAATGTGTGTTGTGTGTCTGAGAGAACTGTTAGGCGCTTCAGAGCACTCTTCTGTGGAATCAGGCGCTATTATTATTATTACAATATCGTGAAGAGTGATTATAATGTTATGTTTTTCATAATATTCATAATATTTATGAATGTGCAGGATGCACACTGATTTGGCAGAAAGCCATTTTTTGACATTTTATTATCACGGAAAATTTTGAATAATTTAATTTTTGTTTTGTTTTGTTTGCTATTCTAACATCAGGTCTCCTTGCTCTGCTCTCCTTTGGAATCATCCGCGCGTGACCTGGCAAGGCCCTTACTCTTCCACGTAGAATTATTATACTTACACTACGCATCACGCACTTGTATAGAGACATACAAAATTTAATTTGCGCTTAAGCAGAATCTAAGTGTTTAATGATGAGCTCCGTTTCACAGCTGCTGAACGGATGCAATGGTGAAATGCTTGAGGAGAAAAACGGTGCAAAGTACAAGACATCGTTCCACAGCCCAGATAAAGCATTTAATTTACCTTTTTGAATAGACCTTCAGCTTTGAATGACGTCCTTGGAAAAGGTGTGTAATATAATATCTTCTGTCTGATGTTTACGACAATAACAAATGGCTCGAAAAGAGCTTTTTTTTCTTTTTTTTTTTCTTTAAAATTTTATTTTCCCAAGTCCTTTTCACCTAAAGGGTGAAACAAGATTCATACGGTGTGTAGGAATTTATTTGATAGATACGGAGAGAGCTGTGTTAATAATCTGATTTAAAAAAATCAAAAAATCAACGAACTGAAGCACAACAATTTCTCTTTTCAACTGCACATAGTGATGCTTTTATATTTTATTTCCGAGGCTTTCGGCAACATCGAACACAGTGCAGACTGACAACCGACTATCAGCTATACTCTGAGGCCGGATCAACCGATTTTCTCAAACCAAAAGAGATTGTTGTTTTCTGTTTCTTTATTTCAAACCTGTAGCCTGCCGGCCCACCAAACTTCTGGTTTATTAACCATTTATATCTCAACTCCCAATGTGTTTTTTAAAGCCATATCTAGAGTAATGGCAAATATGCAAGGAAATAAAACAGGAATAATTAAGAAAATGCTAGTGCTATCTACACTACACTTCTGTCTAGACAAATAATGCTAAATACCGAGCGGAAAAGGTGAGGGAGGAAGTACATTTGATTTATAGGTCATGTTGTGGCGGCCCAGAAAACTATTGTGATACCGTCAGGAGTTCACCCGGACAAAAAGATTTTGCCAGTTCATTAATTCGACTGCCCCCCCCCCCCCCCCCCCCCAAAAAAAAAATGTACATCTGTAATTTTAACTCTTAGCTGAGGCTTTCATTGTTTCCTGGTGTGAATTCTTTTTTCGACCCAATGTCCACCAAGATTTATATAGATGATAACGATTAGAATGATAATTATTTTGATTGCTTGACCAACCTAATGAATCAGTGATCCGCTGTACCTGTTATTTCGTTGTTTTGTGTTTGTTTGTTTGGTTTTTATCAGTGGTTTTATATCTTCACGTAAAACATCGGTATTCATTCGCTGGTTGTTTAAAAATATTCATTTATATATTTTCTCTTGTTGTTGTTGTTGTTGTTACTGCTGCAGTTGCATTGTTGTAAAGACAACAGAGCCGTGCTTTTGTTTTTTCCTGCTTACTTTACTCTATGCAACAATTAATTGTTTCCGTAAATCAATGCCCTATTTTGTTGATAGACAAGGATGAACTGCTGACAATGCTAAAAGCGGAAATAAAGTCTGTTGATTAACAAATATGACAGCTTTGAGTCTAATGCCAAAAGAACAGCAACAACAACAGCAAACAAAATAAATAAATAAATAATAAATAAATAGTATGTAAATAAACAAATAGATAAAAGAAGACGAAAGAAAAAACGCTACGTTGAGGTACTTTACTCTTCGGAAAAATACTTCGTACTTTCATCGGACTTCTCCGAAGAGGATGTTAAATTACTCACTGGCACAGGATAATAAATAATATGTTGGACTTATGTACAAACCCACATATATGACTGAAATATCCGGGAAGTCTATGATACGCGGACTTTGTATCAGTCACTCTGATTCAGCTTCAGATGGTCGTCGCAGTGTGACCAATGGTAGCTGGCGTGACATAATATATGATGCAGACGAAACAGGTTGACCTCTATTTGGACTTTGCATTGGTTGTTTCTGATGGTGTCGTAAACAATTTAAATTATGATTAACGTAAACAATTTTCGGAGCCGATATTTTCTCAGAATAATGATGCTTGCGACAGCAAAAAACAACCCAAAATATATTAACGTTGTATGAATCCAATCGTGAGATATCTCTAAACTGCTTGACTCCGATCAACAAAAACAAGACGGCAAAACACACACATATACGTACACAAAAGGCCATCAACTGGAGATAATCTGGCTCAGTCACCATCAAAATAACCACACTACCAGAGCCCATGAAGCTGAATGCAGCAAGATTAATCTACAATACCCAAAGACAAGAAAGATAATGTAGGTTAAGGTAGGATTTCGTATGATGTCTACTGAAAAGCCTTCAATTGAAAACAATTTGACTCAGTCACCAGCAAAGATTAGCCACACGTCCAGACTCTGAGAAGCTGAATACAGCAAGTGTAATCTGATGTACTTAAAGAAAACAAAGCTATCCAATTAGCCTAAGGATGGATTTCGTATCACGCCTACCGAAACAACCATTCGGCATGATGACGCGAAATTTTCACAGATACAGCTTTTTAGAATAAATTTTATTGTATTCTTTAGCTTTTAATACGTCATGTTTACACGTCCTTGAATAACCTCAATGCACTTGTTAGATATATATTAACATTTGATGATAATTAAAAAAAAATAGCAACGCAATAACAACAGAAAATGAGCAAGGTCTCCTTGTGTGCTCAAGTGTTATATTATTATCATTATTGTTAGCATTGTACTTATTACTGTTATTGAAAATACCATTGTTAATCTGAATTACTGAGGTGTAAAAATGAAATAGAAATGCCTGATGGCCGTGTGGGTTGAGAATTGAATGAAGAAGGCCCTTGGCGACATACCGACCACCTTTCAACATATTGCAAGACGCGGATCTATGATAGTATGACAAGGCCACTGATGAATGTGATCATTAGTGCATGAAGAAGCGTTTCTGAGAAGAGAAGCCTAAACTAACAAAAAAAAATCATATAAATATATCAATATATATTTCGAAGCTTTAGAGAATTCCTATGAATGTCTGTATATTCTGAATAACATAATTAGCTGTCAAAGTGCAGGTGTTCTTGTAGATCCTGTATCCAAATTTTGACACTGTGCTTCAGCATTGACAGTAAATGTCGAAGACTCTAGGACAGAAATGCTTGTGGGCGGTGAAGTTTAGAATATAACAGTAAAGCAGTTCCGGTTTGTTTCATTCGACGTCATGCAGGTTGCATTCCCCACATTGATGTTTTTTTTCTTCTTTACTGAAAGATCTGCTGTGGCAACTAAAACCGCATCGGAAGAAGGCACGATGCCTGAGATATGAACGAATTATTTTGTAACGTGGATCCAAAGTGCGTCTTGTCCTTTCTGAAAGAGGACTAAGATCTACTACTTGATTTTAAAACGTATGTCCACACTGATTTAAAAACGTTCATACACATTGGTATTAAAACTTTCATACACACTGATTTAAAAACTTTCACACAAAGTTCTTTTCAGATTTTTATAAAAAACAATTTTGAGAATTTTACCAATGTGATAAAATGTATACGCCATTATTTAATTCTATGTGTGAAGTGTAGAAGCTCTGAATACTTAACATAAATAACTACTCTAATAAACCGCGAAAAGCGCAAATTGGTTTTATCGTGCGGACACGTCGTAAAATCCAAACACAGACTTAAACTAAAACTGCTATACTGTGATAACGTTGCAAATTATTACAAAATATATTGTCTTCAGGCACCAGACCTTTCTACAATTATCATAGTTAATAACATTATAGTGAAAGACGATATTTTCGTAAATAATTCTTGTACCAAATGTCCCTTTAGAATGACAAAGTTCCATCTCCACTTTTTGGCTGAACTGAGTTACACACTACACACAGCCTCTACAGGCCTTCTCCATTGTGTGTCAAGGTATCAAGCAGATTCGGTGTGTAATCGGTAAGTATTACTACAAAGAAAACATGTCTTATCTCTAAAAGCTATGAGCACATCAAATTTCGATCATCAATTTCTCAGAGGTTGATGGAAGAGAGTCAGAACCTTATCATTCTAAGGGGACGCCATGTATGAGTAAGATATTTCGAAAAATAAGAAAATCAGCTTGCTTTGCGTCTGTTTTTACTCTGGGGCCGGCTTGTGGGTTGCTCCTCCCCCCCCCCTGACCTGTACGGGCAGGGGACATATCATAGGATATTAATATTAACCATTAATTAGTTTTGTGCATTCGTGGATTTAACATCTATCTTTCCCTCCTCACCCTCCTTCTACCAATCTCTGTCTACCCAGTTTCAGACGAACCAACAAGAAGGTTATAAAAAACTAATCCATTTACCATAACCAAAAGATAACCATGATACAGAAAGGTATGGTCATTTATTTTAACAATACTAAATTACTACATGGATAGTCAGATAACAGCAAAGTACTACTAATCAACCTCGTGGCGCCATGGAAAAGGAGAGGGAACAAAACAAAACACAACAAACTCAGCGCACGAGGTCTCTCTTCCCCTCAGGTGACTCAAAACAGTTTTGTGGCGCGCGGACTAATGACACGGACCTGTTTTTGGCCTCGCCGATGCGTAAGGCCCTGTTTAATTCCTTAGCCCGGATTCTCCGACATTGAAACAGACCTGACACCTTGCACCAGCAACCTCGGACAAAGACGAACTGAAGAAAATATCATTGTGTCCAAGTCGTTGTTTTCTGAGAATCTTTGTCCTTGGCATTTTTGCACCTTTCTTTTTCTTGTTTATATTTATTTTTTTTTGTTCTAGTTTTTGTTGTTCTAGTATTTGTATTTTGTATATTTCTTTGATCATATTTTAGGGTTGGGGGTGGTAGGGATTAGTTTTTGTTTTTTTTTAATTTTTGCCCGGGCAGCCGGCCTTGTTAGGCCTGTTTTTCTTCGACTTGCAACAGTACTGCCAAGGTATCTTTAACGTGCACACGGAACATCCGAGCTTTTCGTCCTTATCCGAGAAGACTAGGTGCTCGATGCTACCTGCCACATGATCAGGGACAGAAAAAAATTTCCCCCAAATTTCCAACATGCCTTCACCGACCGGGAACCGAACCCGGCACTTTCGGCGTGACAGGCGAGCACCTTGTCTCTACACCAATGTGTCCCCGACCTTACGGAAAGTTGGCCCTTCTCCGATGTCTTAAAACTACATGAACTTAAGATGGTGGTGGAGCATTTCATGACGGCCTCTATTTCAGTTTTGGAGATTTTTTCAGTTTGAATTTGAGTTCGGAGAAAATACGTCGACGCGGTAAAGGTTACATTGTGCTGGAAAAAAAGGCAAGACGATAGAGGGAATGTAACAAAATGATTGTTCGGGAGGAGACTCTACCAGAAGCGCCCACCAATCACCCGTACTCAGTTTTGGTTACGTCAAATGAAACACACCAACGGCAATGATTTTGTCCTCTCATCTCAAGTCCTGTTCATGCATGAACTGTGCGTAACTGGTTACACGGTGGTATAGGCCTTACGCGTCGGTACAAAAAGCTACTCTGGTAATGCATAAACTTTGCGTAGGCTTACACGAGGACGACTCAATGTGTAACAAGTTTGGGAAAGAGGCGTCGTCTAGAAAGGAAGAAAGGAGGTAACTAATATTTTATTTCAACCCACGACTTCAAGGCCCGGGGAAAAATGGATTTACTACTCACCCTTTATATGTCAGTTTTGTTTTGATCGTAGTTGTTTTTTCGTGGCATTGATTGGCCAATACAAATTCTGTGCATGCGCATTACCAATTTTTGTTACAGCGGTAAGCGGCAATTGATGCATAGGTAGAGGTAGGTGTAACTCTAGTTCATGCATACCGACTAAATTTGAGTTTACACCATTAAGCCTGCACCATGGTGCAAAACGGGCAGATTTGCACCACTGTTATATCGATGGTTTAGGTGGTACTGAGATAGGGCTACCTTGTCATTGCTCATGGTGTCGTGGGGACACGGTGGTCTCAAGGCAAGATGCCGAATACCGGGTTCGAATCCCGGTCGGTGCAGGAATGTTGGAAATGTGGGATTTTACTCATATTTTCTTGTCCCTGATCCTATACTAGGTAGGATCGAGGACGGAAAACTCGGAGGGTTCGTGTGCACGTTAAAGATACCTTGGCCGTTGGAAATCGAGAAGAGCAGGCCGAACAGGCCGCTGCCCGGGCAAAATTAAATAAAATGTATCCCTAGCACCCCCCACCCCCCGAAAAAAAAACCAACAACAACCGCCGACCGGCCCTGCACTGTGGCGACGACACGTCTGCTCCAGTTCAAACTGGGTTGCAATGACAAAAAAGCAAAATTCCCAAAATGGAATTAAAGACGTGTACACCTACAAATGCAGATTCAAATATTATATTCTCATGTTTTTCACGTATCGACGTGAAAGCAGAAACATGCTTGGCTGTACATAAAAAATCCCACTCTTACAAGAACTTTGACCTGCAGCTCTCCTGTGGATAGGAAAAATTCTTGCCACACCAGTTCGTGATATGGACGACGATTTATATTTTATTGAAATCAGTGGTTCTCAATCTTTATCAGGCAATCTCCCCTTTAATCTCCAAATTTTCTTTAATTGCCCCCTTTCTCCAGCCCCACCCCCCAAAAGGCCCACTGAAACCTAACTGATACATTTCACAAGAAGACAGACAAATTATAATGTTAGGTTTTTTCAAAGCTTTATTAAAGACAATAGTCAAAATTTGACAAAAAAAGAAAAAGATTATAGCAAAGCCTCGAGTAAGAAATCATATCCAAAAAATACAATTGAAACGCAAACTAAAGGAGAAGACAGAAAATGGCCTATATTTCGGCAACAGCCTTTTTCAAGAAAAAAAAAATATAAATAGCCTTGCTGCGACCCCACAGTTTTTCTGTGGTTTTTATAATATTTTGTTAATGACAATAGGTGTGTTTGATGATTCATTAAAAAACAGCAAGCATTCTTTATCAATTGGCCCATTAAAAAAAAAAAAAATGGTTCTTTCTGTTCATAAAATCTATCTACGTGTGCTGTTGAACAAATCAGTGCGTGCCACGCATTTGCTCCCAAATCGTCCTCCATTCATGTTGTTGCCTACCTGTAAAACCCCCATTTTCATCGCTTTCGCCTCCTTGTCGCTCTTTACTGCATTTCCGGCCCCCTGGAAATCAAAATCGCCGCCAGGGGGCGATATCGCCCCTGTTGAAAACCACTGCGTTCAATGTTCTGCTTGGCTGCTTCACCCTTTAACCATCAAGGGTCATTCTGTTTAGCACAACAAGTGCACACATGATAGTTTTTGGCATAATTTTCGTTTTTGGGTTAAACTAAGATTCATGAAAGATGTTTGTCCTTCTGGGAGAGGGGAAACCCGTTTGGGGGCAAAAGTGCATAAATACACAAACGAGGATGTCCTTGATACCCGTAAGCACACTGATTTCTTTCTCCCTTTTTTCTTTTTTAAGAGAGAGATGAGATCCTGTTGTTGCTTATTGTTAATACAGGAAAAAAAACAACCTCTTTTGTTAAAATAAAAAACTGCTCCCGATGCATAGCCAAATACAAGTTAGCTCATAGTTTCAAATCAAGATTGCACGAGGCTATAATCCTGGAATAATCCTGTCATTGGTACTTCTGTGGGTGTGCACTTAAGGGGGTACCTGGCAATAACTTCTTTTTTCGTTATTTTGGCTGTTAAAGATAAAATAACTTGATTAACTTACTTCTTACATGGTAGGAATTCAATATTGTTACCAACAAATTTTGTTCATTATTGCTGTGATTACGTAACAACGTTTATCAGCCATTTTGGAATTTGCAACAAAGCATATCTCAAAATCTACTTGAGAATATTTTTTAAACGTTGCATACAGGTACCTTGAGATCATTTTTAAATATATACAACCGTTTTTCAAGCTAGGTTTGATATTTATTTTTTTATGATTTTTTTTTATTGGACACGCAAATCGGATCACCAAAAAAGGTAGACTGAGTAGAAAAAAAAAAATGCAAATTAAGAAAATTTAGTTGAAATATCAGACAAATCAGTTGTAGATTTGTTAGAACACACAAAAGAAATATTCATTCAAAATTTCATAAAGATTGATTAAGGAATAAGGGAGATATCAACTCTGAAAGAATACAGGTAACAAAGATGCAATTTTTAAATATTGGAGGTGTGGGGGAGGGAGCAGGCACGAAGGAACCACGAATAGTCTTGTCCTTTAGATTCTACTGGTTCTATCGCACGAAAGCTCTTAGAATTTGAACAAAGTGCATAATAATATTATAAATAACTTTGAGCCACACTAATTAATGTGTGCAGGTGTGTCTGATTGTGTTTGTGTATGTGTGCGTGTGTAAGAGTGTGTGTATAATGTATGTATGTGTATGTGTGAATGTGCGTTTTGCTCGACACTCTTTATACTCAGTACAAGGCCCAAGTATGGTGGACACGGAGTTCATGTTTTGGCCGAGTGCTTGGCAGAGAGAGAGAGAGAGAGAGAGAGAGAGAGAGAGAGAGAGAGAGAGAGAGAGAGAGAGAGAGAGAGAGAGAGAGAGAGAGTGTGATGCGTGAGATCTGAGAGAAAGATCGAGACAGAGAGACAGAGTGAGAGGGGGGAGATCCGAGACACAGATCGAGACAGAGAGACAGAAAGAGAGGGGGGAGATCCGAGAGAGAGATCGAGGCAGAGAGACAGAGAGAGAGGGGGGAGATCCGAGACAGAGATCGAGACAGAGAGAGCGGGGGGGGGGGGAGATCCGAGAGACAGAGAGACAGAGAGAGAGGGGGGGGGGGAGATTCGAGAGAGAGATCGAGACAGAGAGAGAGATCGAGACAGAGAGACAGAGAGAAGGGGGGGGGGTAGATCCGAGACAGAGATCGAGACAGAGAGACAGAGAGAGAAGGGGGAGATCCGAGAGAGAGATCGAGACAGAGAGAGAGAAGGGGGAGATCCGAGAGAGAGATCGAGACAGAGAGAGAGAAGGGGGAGATCCGAGAGAGAGATCGAGACAGAGAGAGAAGGGGGAGATCCGAGAGAGAGATCGAGACAGAGAGAGAGAGAGAGGGGAGAGCTTGAGGCAGAGAGACATATACATCAACATGTCAGATACCTCCGTACTTGAAGCTAAGAATGCACACTTAGCTCATTTCAAATTAAATAACAACAACAAAAACAAAAGACATAGAAAATTAAGTGGGATCGCTGCAAAGTTAAAATATGGCAAAAATTAACCAGCCACAACAATAGCTGTATTTCCCTTTTCGCAATGCCTTTTGTGGTTTTGCGAAATACAACTCTTTTTTTTTTAAATCATGAATGAAAGCTAAGAAGATTGTCACTGAAACGGCGACTGTAAGCGTTTCATTTTATCATATTCATAAATAACTCCTCTTGATTGAGTAAACACGAACAAGAGAAATGTAAATTGTTGTCTACAGGTGGTTCATTCACAGGTCATTATTCATCTTAAAAAACAAGTCATGAGCTTGTAATAAATTAATGTAGTTCAAAAAGACTTCAGTCCCTAGCTAAGTTCGCACTCTCACATTTATTCCCTCCACTGAGTGAGGCAGGGCTTCCCAACAGTGGGAGCAAGACGATATTTCAGGGGATGCGAAAACTTGGATTTGGAAATGTTAAAATTACAGTGTATATGCCATCTTCAAGGCAGGTATTACTTTTGAAAGGGGTGCGAGAATACATCAGACATTTTCTAGAAATCCAGGGTATAGAAAAGGATAGGAACCGCTGAGTCTAGTCCCAGAGGAATTAAATGGACTACGTTTTTTTCATGATCACCCTTTGATAAATCCGTATTTCCAAATGTTGACGTGCCCTTCTAAATCATTTGTGTAGCCGCTCGACAAAATAAGGCACATTTCGGCATTGCCTGATTCAAGAAAATCGTTAAAAGACATCATAGGGGCAATTTTATCGATTTTGCTTTTTCAGTATTTTTGAAAAGTTCAACCTCCTTACTATTCCTTTTCCAAATGATAATTCTGTTTGAGAAGGGTAAATACCTCAAAACTGACTTTGAATCCAGTAGCCATCAATAATTTTGACTAAAAGCTGAAACTTTAAAAGTGTTTTTTCTCAAAACTGTGGATGTGTAATTTGCTGTCTTTGAGAGACCATATCTTATCTTCCCTTCTAATTAAATTACAGCATTTTTTTTTTACCAAATGAAAGGAGTTTGAATAATCTATTTGGTGATAACAATATCTCCATACCAGCAAAATGCAAGAAGTGCCTCATTTTGTCGGGCGCCTACACATTTTATCTTCTGTAAAAAGTACTTTCTCATTTAAATTTCAAGAAAATGCAAGAAGATTGCTTCATAACCCCAAAAAATCGGTAACAGGTGAATTGCAGGCATATGAGGAGTTTTACCAACACATGAGAATGAAAGTTAGCCCTAAGTAATTTATGTCATCATATAGGGCCCATTCAAACTTCACGGCTGTTTCTCCCTCGAGTGTATTCAGTAAAACACTAAAGCTGCGTCTTTATGTACACGAAAACGGGAACGGCAAAGACAAACATCCATCAAGTAGTGAAGAGAAGGAGTGTTTCCGTGTGCACCGAAACGGCATTTCCATACACATGAAAACATTTTTTCTCTTTCACTACTAGAAGCATCTCTGACGTTTCCGTTGCCGTTTTCGTTTCCGTGCACATGGAAACCCAGCTTTAGCGTTCATGCAAAATGTATGCATGTATATATTTCATATAATGTAACTCATTTAACCCTTCTATGTATTAAGTATTTTTACGTGTGTACTTGACTTACTTCATGATTACAGCTCAATTAAGATTTCTATAATGTTATGTATAAGGTCGTTCCAATTATAGCAATATAATGGACTTTGAGGTGTACATTTGGTAATTTGTCGTGCATTTTAATTGGTGTGTATGTGCCATTGGCCCCTTAAGATCTAAATCCGGCCTTGTGTGTATTTATAATACCAAAGGATCTAAATGGGCATATTCATAAAATGTTTCACAATATAATACATTTTATGTTTAAAAGTACACATATTTCATTATGCTTTTTTTCCTGGCTGGTCGATTTCAACGGTGGGGATTGCCAAATAGCTGGTCTCCCCATTCATATTCAGAAAGAACCTGGTTTTCACTTTGATAGAGTAGCTCTTCTGCGTCGAAGTTTCCCCCATGGACAACAAAGAAATATAGTGCATGAACTGGTAATTCAAGGTGCACTCCAGTGCTAAAAAGTGACATTTAAATTGAGATGGCTCAGGTTTCATTTAATCTCTATTACACAATACTCCATACAGCTGCGCTTTACACGAGTAAAGATAAAGTTATTCAGAGCTGAACTGCTCTCTCTCTCTCTCTCTCTCTCTTTCTCTCTCTCTCTCTCTCTCTCTCTCTCTCTCATACATACACAAATAAAGGAACAAAGTCTTACGACCTTCTGTGCCCAGTTTAACTCAAACTCGCATCACCACATTTTGTTTTCAGAAACTGCGGTTTATGGGTCTGTTATTGATTAGAAAATCTCATGTGATTAAGTGTGTCCATAGATCTTTCTCCAAAACCGTCAACAAAACCTGCTACAATTAATGGTCACTAAGGACAAAAATTGACAAGTCGCCACAGTAGAACAAGTCCTGTAATCTTGATCTCTAAATATTATAAGGTATTGGACTACTGAGTCATGTAGCCAAACGTACTCACGGTAGGATGTTTGTTATCAACTTGCGGCCAGTGTCTCGCGATAACTTTGCTTGTGACAATGTCGCCAGAGGAAAGGTTATGTGATCCATTTGTGCAAACTAATCCTGACCCCAACCCCGAGACCTTTCAAAAACAAAAACAAAATATACAAGCAGACAAACAAACAAAGCAGCAACAACAACAAAACACTTTTGCAAACAAAACCCAGTTTTAGAAAAATGGCTCAAACACTCACCCCGCGTTTAAACTATTAGATATTATATTACCTAACCTTGTCAAGGCTTCTGCTATAAATAAAACATGAATTCGCAGGACTTAAAAAACGTACATCTGTTTTAACGAAACAAACGAACATCGTGTTGAATAAGACGGTCATTCAAATCTTATCAAATCCTTATTTATTTTGGGAAGTTTTATTCACAAGTTATAATAATAAATCTCCTTGGTCAGTCAACATTAGATTAGGTATCTAATACTGAATTTCGAAAAATGTTTTTTTTTTCTTCCTTTTTTAAAGTTTTGGTAATTATAATCTATAGAACTTTTTATTCCGAGCAACTTCATACCAATAATCTTTAAGTGAGTTATATTATGAGAAAATAGCATTATAATAATTGTTCTATGATTTTTAGGCCTAGGTGGTAAGTCATGAATGGGGAAAAGCGTCAAGAAGGTCGGCATGGCAATACTTACTGTCAACAGATCTTATAGTAGAGAGCTAGGACAGACTCAGTAATTCTACCTTGTCCCTCAAAAACCCTTCCCCTCAAATTGTAAAACATTATGATAATACATTAATCTTTGCCCATGGCAAATGGAGGTCTTAATAATGTCTTTTATCCTGACCCCTTTCTCCCCACCAAATTCAGCAGGCAGGGCGTTTTACGTCACCGAAACATCCAACAGTTACTGATTTGATTCATAGTTAGCACTGTCGTAAATTCAGGCATCAACAGTGCACTTGTAAACCTACTGGCACCAATGCTTCAGCAGCGGTGCTACCATGCGCACCAATGCTTCAGAAACGTTGCTGTCATGTCACGATGACCTAGTTTCCATAATATTTATTGTGATTGACTACCCAACCATGACAGGATAGCCTTGTGTACCAGAATTTTAAGGTGCAGGTAACCTGACACCCCATATTGATAAACACGCACTGAACCTATTACAGCTCAGTTTCAATAGCTGATATTCTGCGTTGGAAAGGTCTGGTAAATCGCCTTGGTAGCGAGCTGAGGAGAGGGACATTACGTATAATATATATGTAATATTTGTTTTAAGGAAGTGGACAAGGTGGTCTAGAGGCAAGGTGCTCGCCTCTCATGCCAAGGGTTGTTGGAAATTGGATTTTTCTCATATTTTCAAGTCCCTGGTCCTATTGGGGGGTAGGATCGAGTACCTAGTCTTCTCGGATAAGGACGAAAAAATTCGGAGGGCCCGTGTGCACGTTGCGCACGTTAAAGATACCTTGGCAGTTGGAAATCGTAAAGAGCAGGCCGAAAGGCCGCTGCCCGGGCAAAATTGAAAATTGAAATTAATAGATTAAAATTAATCCATATCATCCCCCCTCCCCACCAGCAGCAACAAAATTTATTATTCATTATTAAATATATATTGTTATTAATAAATATTCAAATATTATTTGAGTTGTGTGTTGTGAACTGATGTGAGTTGTGAACTGCTGTGAGTGCGAACTGTTGTGAGTTGTGAACTGCGCCTAACAGGCTGCGTTACAATTTGCTCTGAGATAGAGAGAGAGAGAGAGAGCGAGACAGGGAGAGAGAAAGAAGCAGTGCAGTGTGTTGAGCGCTTCGCAGGCAGCTCCATTCTACTCTGTGGTTGACATGTTGTTTCTGTAAAGCGCATAGAGCATTATTATTATTATTATTATATTTAGGCTGAATACGGCCTATACAACCCGGTGCTGTGCTATTTGGACCGAAGGTATTTTAGGCAAAGGAGTTTCAATTGCCACCGCGGAATACGATGTCCATGATCGGTTTAAGTGTGCATTGGAATGGTCAGGTGGACCTGGTGGCGTGAGGGTCTTGTCAGTTTGTATCAATGGGCGGTAGTCAGACTGGCTAATCTGTAATCACGCGAAAAGGGGCTGGGGTAGTCATTGGCGATCGTCGTACCGCCAAAGGCCACCGCAAAATGCGGTGGTAATTGACGCTACCGGCTACTACTTGACGGGACCTTTTAGATCAGACACCTTCGAATAACAAGGTTCTATCTCCACTTTTTGGCTGAACTGAGTTACATACCACTCACTACTTCCACAGGCCTTCTCCATTGTGTGTCAAAATATCATTCAGATTAGGTGTGTAATTTGTAAGTACATGTATTACTTATAGAAAGAGAAAAAAAAATGTGGTATCTTCAAAAGCTATGAACAGATGAAATTTCAATCATCAATTTCTCAAACCGTTGACCGAAGGGAGTTAGAAGCTTGTCATTCTAAGGGTAGCCTAGGCATTCTGTCTAAAAAATAAGATAAATTAAAACAAAAATACACTGCGCGATAAACAACAAAAACAAAAAACAAAAACAAAAACATCAACAACAAAAAATAAAAAATACAAATTCCCTTTACATCAGTTGTAAAGACTAAATGCACGTAATAAATCGTGACAATTAAATAATGCCACCAACTCCAGAGCCGTCTTTGTGGAGATTACTGACTGGGGAAGGAAGATCATGAGGTCAATGGTGTTATCAATGGCTCCATTGAGATAATAGCTGAGACTATTGGAAATGACCACTGACAATATTCGTGTAACAGAAGCATTCAAAGAATGTCGTCCCTGTTGTGTTCACGAGCTGATTGAAGTGTTGACAGTTTAAGTGCTAACAATCGGTTGTGTATGAAGATTTTCCTGTGTTTACAGTCGTCAATGCTTCAAAGCAGATTTATTTACTACAGCAGGGGAGGTGATGATAGAATTCACCTGCAGACTCAGAGAGCGAGAGCGAGAAAGAGAGACAGGCAGACAGACCAGACAGAAAAAGCAGAGAGAGGAAAAAACACGGATGACAGAGGGAGAAACTGAAAGAGAATAGAGACAGAGAGAGGGAAAGAGACAGAGAGAGAGAAGGTGAGAAAGAGAGAAAGAGAGAATGATATTCATAAAAAAAAATATATATATATAGAAAGAGAGATAGATAGAGAGGAAGAGAGAGAGAGAGAGAGAGAGAGAGAGATAGAGAGAGAAGGAGAGAGAGAGAGAGAGAGAGAGAGAGAGAGAGAGAGAGAGAGAGAGAGAGAGAGAGAAAGAGAATGTGAGAAATTAGGCGTAAAGAGAAAGAGACAGCATTGGCAATAAAAATACTCAGATGTTGCAACTCTCCACTTTACACGTCATAAATTAGTTTGCTTCAAAATCCTTCCAAGGTTTCTATGCACGACGAAGCCGTTCGTTTGAAACGCCTTTGAATAGAAAACCCAACCCATGCATAGCATAACAACATGAAAAACATAGACCTCGTGCTTGACTTATGCAACAATTGAAATATAGTACAGCAGTCGAACAGAACGACACAGTCTTGACCCTGCCAACATGTTTGGAGACCCTTTCTCCTCAAAGGGTGTCTTCTGGTAGATTCAAAAAGTGGCAGTTGACAGGTCTTGGGGGGGGGGGGGGGAGCATTTTAAAGAGATAAGAAATTCGTGACTGTCTTGTGCCCGTAAGCTGAGACGTAAAGAGGGCTATGGAACTTGAAAGAAATTAAACAGAAGTAGAAAAGAGAAATAAAAGGCGTCGAAGAAAAGCAAGTCGTGTCTTCCGCATTCCGGATTACCCTTATTGGCTGCTGCATTTTAGGTAAACAGTGTGGGCTCTTCTTACCTGGTGCCTGTAGGGTGGCACTTGAACAAAATCTAGGCCAGAAGTACGTTCAGTGCACTGTGCAATGCCTTGCCATATTTGATAACATTTCATTCTGTTTAGTGCAACTGACCTTGACAAGGTGTGATACTGAGGCTGTATCTATGACATATGACACGCAGGAGTCAACTGACTTGGGCACAAAGTGGGTCATATAAACATAAGGTAGATAGAAAGGTAGACACACAGACAGACGGACAGATAGACAGACACAGATAGACAGATAGATAAATAAACAAATAGATAAACAGACAGACTGATAGTTAGACGTAGATTACAGATAGACAGGCAGACAGACAGATTGACGGACAGACGACAGACAGACAGACAGATAGATAGATAGACAGATAGATAGATAGATAGATAGATAGATAGATAGATAGATAGATAGATAGACAGATAGATATATAGATAGATAGATAGATAGATAGATAGATAGACAGATAGATAGATAGATAGATAGACAGATAGATAGACAGACAGACAGACAGACAGACAGATAGATAGATAGATAGATAGATAGATAGATAGATAGATAGATAGATAGATAGATAGATAGATAGACAGACAGACAGACAGACAGACAGATAGATAGATAGATAGATAGATAGATAGATAGATAGATAGATAGATAGATAGACAGATAGATAGATAGATAGATAGATAGATAGATAGACAGACAGAGACAGACAGACAGATAGATAGATAGATAGATAGATAGATAGATAGACAGACAGACAGACAGACAGACAGACAGACAGATAGATAGAT
The DNA here is from genome assembly GCA_963931925.1 of Onchidella celtica. Taxonomy (NCBI): domain Eukaryota; kingdom Metazoa; phylum Mollusca; class Gastropoda; order Systellommatophora; family Onchidiidae; genus Onchidella; species Onchidella celtica. The sequence continues at coordinate 43,125,188 of OZ007575.1, read as the reverse complement.
AGATAGATAGATAGATAGATAGATAGACAGACAGATAGATAGATAGATAGATAGATAGATAGATAGATAGATAGATAGATAGATAGATAGATAGATATACAGACAGATAGATAGATAGATAGAAAGCTAGATAGATAGATAGATAGGTAGATAGATAGATAGATAGATAGATAGATAGATAGATAGATAGATAGATAGATAGATAGATAGATAGATAGATAGATAGATAATTCATGACATCAGGTCAAGATACCCCATAGAAGATAAATATGGGCTGCATAGTCCATAAAATAATAGTTCTTCCTCACTTCACCTTTACCCTTATCCGCCATAATTTGTTCATTTTTATCTCTCACTTACTTGTCTATTGTCTTCCTCATGCTCAGATATTTAGTGTTCTATTCTCTCTCTCGCTCTCTCTTTCTGTCTGTCTGTCTCTCTGTCTGTCTGTCGCTCTGTATGTCTGTCGGTCTCTTTTTGTTTATGACTTTTAGCTTTTTAAAAATTATTATTCCAGATAAGCTGTGTGGGTTTTATTGTCTGTGCATGCATATGTAGATTTAATTATGTTGCAGATAATGAAAACCCGATAGTGGTTACCTGGGCTTTGTAGCCAAAATGCTTTTAATAGGATTTACATTGGCAACTTGTAGTCACTTTCCGGTAAAAACAAATAAAAAAGTTGTTACAGCTATGTCGTCAAAACTGTTGTTGTGGTCAAATAGCTCAACCTGTCCCTAACCCGATCCCTTCCCCTAACCGTAACCCATGCTCTTACCCTTAATCCTTGCTCTAACCCTGGCCATAACCCTTAACCCAACCTTTGCCCTACAACCCTTGTTATAACCTTTATCCAAACGTATCCTTATCCTAAATCTGGCGAACTCTCTCTACCAGATTGTACCGTATATCTAGGTTTAGGTCACATTAATAATGATATTTGGATTCGATGCAAAGACAAATAGAACTTACAGTTACACTGTAATTCCTTGCAGAATACGCAGACATGACAGAACTGATTTTCAACAGCCAATACGAAAAGAAAAACGAGGAACAAAATTTCTCAGGTTTGGATTTTACGCGAAGAAATGTGTGTCTTTTTGTGGCTGAAAAATTCGTACATAATTATTAAAGACCAAAGTTGGTCCAAAATGGCTGTGCCCAAGTAATTCATCATCGGAACTTATGGCAATCCACAAAAGTATTCAGAATTTTTGGCCACAAAGCCACGAAGCCACGAAGCTCTAGATGCTTACAGGTTTACCCTCTAGGCCCATTATAGTATGATTTAAAACAGGACAATTGTAGCATGCCCATTCTAGATATCGGAACACGAAACATAAATAGTAAAGAAAATGTACCCAAATAGATCGTGAAGGGCGCAAAGTGGCCTTTATCGTGCCGACACGCCGCAAAACCCAAACTCAATCAATCAATCTTCGAAGAAATAAAAGTAAATGAAATTGTAAGAAGAAAACAAAACATGGGCTGTACAAGATAATGAAAGAATGAATGAATGAATGAATGAATGAATGAATGAATGAATGAAGGTATGAATGAATGAATGAATGAATGGATTAATATATTCTAGACACCTTTGTGTAGTTGAAAAGTCTGTATTGCGCAGTCATTATGAAGCAAAGTTATTGTCTCACCGTGACAACTGCCTACAGGCCATTATCCTGTACGACAAACCAGATCTTCCGGTTAAAAAAATTCATGAAGATGAGATGAAGACTCTTGTCACTGTCATAGTTTTGGTTGTTGTAGTTGTTGTTGTTAGTGTTGTGGTTGCTGTATTGTTATTGCTAGACTTGTTCAGCGCACAGGTGTTCCGGTTTCAAAATGAAGACGAGTATGCAGCGCTTTGAAAGAGAGATAATGTCTCGTTTACTTACAGAGATCAATACACACTACTGGTCTACTGTGCTATCACTATGAGTAGACGAGGAAGTGCGGGTGATAAGATAATAAAGCATAGAATGTCTGCGGGTTCGGTAAGTGTTTATCTAATGTTGACACTGACATTTATTTGATTGTAACCTACTGACTCTCTTTCTGACAAGATTAAAAGCCAAAATAGAATCAAGACGAAACAGAAATCACAGTGACAGCTTCTTCCTTGTCCACAGTCCAAATTTACAGCCACTCAGATTCTTACCTCGGAATACTCATATATTCATACTCTCGCCAACACATTTTCCAATTGCAAAACTATCTTTGAACGGCCTAGCTTCCTTGTGCAACGCCCCGTGAGTAACTTAACTATATCCGGAAATGGGATGGGTGTAAAAGGGTGGAATAACTTAACCTTGGGCTCTACAGATCTTTTCCTTTCCCATTTAGTCACAACAATTATAAAAATTAATATTCAGCTAGCAAATCGTAATCACACACAAACACACACACAATAGTAATAATAAGTGCAAAGAGTTTTGATTGGATACAATTGGGGGAAAACAGCCTTCATAATATACTTGCTGCGCATTTAAAGACTGGAAATCAAGTACGTTGCATAGGAGCATCGTTAGACAGCGGAAATGTGATAGCACTGTTTTTAAACTTGAAGTGCCATGAAACAATTCAAAATCTCTCCTTAGAGGACTCTAGGAAATGCAGAAATTCGGAATCCGTTCTTCAAATTCGTCAGGGTTTTCCTTTTTTGCGTCACTTGACTCCTCTTGTGGAATGTGAAAGGCGACAACGCCCATCAAAGAGATAGGATGAAGTTCCTCGTGAATCATGTGGGGAAATCATGGCATTAGTTACTTCTTAGGACGGTCAAGTTCTCGACATTCGGGGCTGGTTCCTTCTGTCCTTCCATATGGTATTCTTTATATTAGTCAATCTCTGACTTATTAGATAATCCAAGTACGCAACAAGTGGTGCACCAAAAATTGTTACCGCAAGAACAAAGAAATAAACGCTCATGATTATTCATTACAAAAGGCAATGGGACAACAAAGGCAACAGCACTAGATCTGCAGCAGAGCAAAGAACTCAACTCGAGGCGGCTGCATGCAGTTTTGCAACTTCCTTCTTTATTCTGATTGGCTCTGGACAAAGCATTCAAAACTTGAGATTGTGAAGAGTTGAAAATGAAAAAATGTGTTTCAGCATTTCCTCCAAGAAAACCACCGGCATGTAAAGCCAGAAAATTTTGGAGTAGATATTCGAGTCAATATAGTCAGACGTCAGACGACGACAAATAGTGGTCATAAGGACAGCTGGAGATAGAGAAAAGCTATAGTAAATGTGCCAAAAACGATACCCTCGTTGGCGACGTGAATACAATGGCATTTGCAGAAACTGACACAAGATGGTAATAATTATTACTCTGAGTATTTTGGCTCCAATGTATGGCCCCAACAGCCTCTAGTTTATGATTAACCCTCAAGGCCCCATGCATCACCAGTGATAGTAGATGCACAGAAATTTATCACTCGGTTGAGTACTTTCTACAATGTACACAAAAATCAAATCAATAGTCACGAAAAGCCTCAAATTATGCACATAGGAACAAATAATCACAAAATCAGAATTTTCCCACAAACAGAAATGGGGGCAGGGCCTAGGGGGTTAAGGATGCAATAACCGACAGCTGAGAGCTGCCTTGGATCCGTGATACATTCAAAAGGTTTACTGAATTTCTTAAAATTGCACGCGGAAGAGTTCTCCGTTGTGTTTGCACTTACAGCATTGTCAGCCTTCATGCGTGCAAGACGTAAGCGACGAAAATACCCATATTTGTGTCGTGCAAGAAATCAAAACAGATAAAAAGTCGTATCTTACAAGACCCAATTCTGTGTTTAATTGAACACGAGCCTCTCTTTCCAAACAAACACCATAAAAACGAGTTCCAAAGTGCTCATGTGCGTCATCAAGATCTGTATTAGGGGACAGACAATGAAATAAAAAATCAATCGAATGCAGATTATCACGCATTTATCAAACAGTGACGGCATCCTGGGATCAATAAATCGATTTGAAGACCCGATCGAGCAAATATACTCAACCCCCTGCTTTGACATGCTGTGGAACACCCAATATAAAAACTAAACCACTGTTATCCTTCAGCCCAAGATAAAACCTTGAGTTTTAGACAACTTTTTGACCTATGACAATACATGTCATTTCTATCCAAAGTTACAGAACCACTGACTTTGCATACACAGGAGATTAAATTTACAAGAGGTTTCGTGGTAAATTTTATACCTATTGATCATTAGATAACATTTCAGTCGAACGAACGCGTTGCGGAGGGTCTTTTGTACCTATATCAAATGGCACCAAACCCCTTCGATAATTATTCAGGTTGGCGGAATGTTGACAGTAAAGAAACTTAAGAACACGTTATTACTGTATTCTGTTACAGTTGAACCCACCATAACATGCCGCTTCTTTGGTAGCTCGGAGTGACAACACTGCACAACCTTCGATATGATCTTGCAATAATCGTTCGGGCCATGCTTGGCCCATATGAGAACCTCTTCACTTCTTCTCTATTAAATCCCACCCCCCCCCCCCCCGCAAAAAAAACAACAACCCCAAAAAACAAATCAAAACAGCAACAACAACAAGCGAAGGTGCAGCCACGTCTATCCCATGGTAGCATTCAGTTGCAAGTCTCCAGTTCAAGATTTTTGTTTGCACGTAGTCAAATCTGAAGTCTTCAATAACTGTCTCCTCTTGAACGACACCGGAGCTTTCAATAAAACAATGCAATTATTTATTTTACTTGGTCGATTGCATGACACTAATGTTTATCCCCGTTGTGTAAATCTGACATTTTTGTGATCAATGTTTACCATGTGGTGCTTGAGATTCAATAACCTCGCAATGTGAAAGCCATGCTACAATGTAGAGCAATGCTACGGTACAGAGCAATGCTACAACATAAAGGCAATGCCACTGCACAGATATGCCTGCTGAGAAAAGTTTTGAATAATAAAAAAACAACAAAAGTGTGACACAGAGTTGGACGGATCTTGTCTGTTGTTATAATAATATTACTATTGTTGTAACTTTGACTCTCTGAATGTTTGTTCTTTACCTTCAAAGCGCTGACCTGACCAGGCTGAATCTTGGTACATAAAAGATCATTTGACAACAGAATGGAAATTGAAGAATGGACCTAAACGGCTGTTTGTTTTTTTTAAAAAGTGATTCATTCGACCTAGCCAGATGGTACGAGACAAGTTTTTTGACTGTTTTTTCTCTCAAACTGTGAATTTGATACATGTTCCATACTAAGAAAAGACAAGAAAGAAGGGGTAGAGTTCTAATGTATTCCTGTACCGGTTTGAGAACGGACACACCTCTGCCTCAGCAACTAGAATAAGGTCAGGGAAGCAAACGAGCAGGTTTATTCTAGACAATTCTGGTTCTTTCTGTTTATATTTTTCTAGATTTATTTAAAACGTATTTTTTTAGAAGTGACATGTTGGTGATCTTTTCAAACATTAACCCAGGATAATATTGGTTAATAATGCAGATATTCATGTATCTGTGGTCATGTAGATTTATGAAGACAGTTGTTAAGTAGACAAGTTTATTGCGTGAAAGCATGTCAGTAACTTGTTACTTGAGAAAAGAGGTGTTTTTATTGATATATATTATGATTATATCTATAGCTATAAATGCCACACACAACGGTGACACAAAGGCGGATTCCCGAAATAAACGAGTAAAGGGTGAAACAGACCCAAGCTGGTGTAAGTTTCAGACCGGTGGCTTTTCGCTCATACATTTTGTTTCCGGCTTGCACATTAGGCCCGGAGGGGCAAGGTGGCATAGAGGCAAGGTGTTCGCCTCTCATGCCGAAAGTACCGGGTTCGAATCCCGGTCTGTGCAGGCATGTTGGAATTTTGGGATTTTTCTCGTATTTTCCTGTTCCTGATCCTATGGTAGGTAGGATAGAGCACCTAGTCTTCTCGGATAAGGACGAAAAATTCGGAAGGTCCGCGTGTATTTTGCGGACGTTAAAGATAACTTGGCAGTTGGAAATCGAAAAGAGCAGGCCGAACAAGCCGCTGCCCGGGCAAAATTCTAAAAAAAACGAATCCCTATCACAACAAGAAAAATAAAAACGTGAAAAAGTGAGGTGTAAATGCCAAGGGCAGCGAACCTCCTAAAATAAAGACCTAAACACATTAGGCAGTGCCCACACCGCGATCCAGCGGGATGCAGCAGGCAGTGCCGGTTGTGCTTGTGCGAAGCAAAATTTATGGGCTGCAAGCGACCGGTCTGGGCTCCTACACCAGCCGAGCTCTGCTTCACCCCTTAAGGTCTATTTACACGGCTAACGCTGAGTGGTGTTCCAAGGTTTGAATTATTAGGCTTTAGCGGAGCGTTATACTGAGTGCAAACTGCGGTTGGCCGTAAAGATAAGTAAGTATTATACAGATCTACTTCTAAATCACAAGGAAACAAGTCGTTGTCCTTGTTGTTACGTCAAAGTCAGGGAACAAAACATGTCCAAAAGCACTTGGTGGATAACAAAACAGTCGGATACAGCCAAGATGATGTCGAAGAAAAAAAAAGAACACCTTTTATTAAAGGGTATACAATCGTATTTCGGGTATTTGCTTAATTTTTTTTTTACTCTGTTACTTTTTTCCCTCCATGAAGATCCATTGATGGAAAGCCTCTTCCTTCATGTTTTATTGTATCTCTTCTGAACTATGTGTTACGCAAGGCTTTGCCACATACATATTTTTCTTTTGGATGTTGTTACAAGTATGTACGTCCCGGAAGTTTTTTTGCACTAGGGGCACGTATTTTAAAGCCTTCTGTGACTCCCGAGCTAGTGAACATATTAATCAAATAACTTTCAAGAAACTTAAAATTACCCTAGATATTTTCTTGTTTAACTAATATTTCAAATTGTCTTTCTCTTTCATTTTCGTTCAGTGTTTTCAAATCAATGAATGTAGAGATCTTCTGAAGTGGGTTGTGTACCTAAACGGTCATTTTGCCAAAATAAATGTTGTCGAAGACTTTGGTCGACGCCCGGTGCGCTGTCTGGCATACATTTTAAATTGCGATGTAGACAACCCGAAAGACAATAAAAACGACTGCCGAACTCGGACTTAAGTGTGACTTGTTAGAGGAGGGAAACTAAATGTCGTTGGAGCGAATCTTCGAGCTCCTTAAAAGATCTAGTGATGTTAATGGTTTTGCTTAAACAGTTCACTCACACTGTCAGTTCCATGGGCGGCATTTTGACACTGTCAAGCTTTGGTGGGTAGTGTTGGACGGAGATAATACAGGAGGAAGAAGAGGAGCTGAGAACGAGAGGAAGAAAAAGAAGAAACAGAGATAGAAAAAAGATGAAAATGGTGTGCAAAGACGAAAGAGGGAAATAAATAATTAGAAAAAAAAAACAGAAAGAAAGAAAGAAGGATAAGGAAGAAAATAAGGTGCAAGGAAGAAAGAGCGAAAGAAAAAAGAAAATAACAAAGAGAGAACGAAAGAGAGAAGGACAGACAGAACTAAGGAAAGAAAGAGAGAGTGAGAGAAAGAAAGAAAGAAAGAAAGACAATGAGAGAGAGAGAGAAAGAAGGGGCGGACATGAGGAGAACAGAAAAAGATAAAGGATTGAAAGACAACTGCCATAATCTGCTCCATGTTCTCTTTAATGCTTTAACCAAACCAGTTGATGCTTACACTGGCTCTTCGCCAACAAAGTTGACCTTGCACTTAAATCCAAATTCCGGTTTGATATACATAATTATGCTTTATAGCCATTTAAACATTCGAAAAAAAAACAAAAACATTCTGAAGGACAGGATTAAGTTTATCGAGAATGGGGCCACAGAAAGTGCAATCTTACATACTGTCCTCCTCAACGCATAATTTTTATATCGATTGTAAACTTTAAGATTACCAACCCATTTTATTTTTATTGGTTTTAGTGGAGTCCTGCGTTTGCTGTGATTAATGACCCACAGTAGTATACACCTTGATCCTTAAGTTCAGTGCCAAGCTCGTGTGTACTTATTATGGCTGCAAGGATATTTCCGTCAATTAAACTGCCGTATCAAATAAAATGATATTTTGAAAATGTCTGGGTTTAGTGGAAGGGCAGAACTATAATCATACTATAAAATAAGTAAAGCCCCTAATTAAATCATAAAAGGCTTTTTAACCGCTGACCCTTAAATTCTACAAAAAAAACCCTACCAGGCCTAGAGAGACGTAAAGCTGTACGTGGGCATAATAGTGAAAGGTCTTGAAGTTCGCTATACTTCAGCGCCTCAGTTTACACACGTTGGTCGACACTCAATTTTAAAAATCACATCTGTGTATTCCCTGAGACAGACGGCCAGTATCAGAGACTTCAGCACTCATGCAATACGTGCGGTACTGTCCCGGTACAGGCGGCAACAGATTAGTCTACCTGGACAAGACTGACATCAAAGTTTGTTCAACTGAGATCATGGCTTAACTGTTTATGAGTAATTAGCCATCCAGCGCTTGGTGTTGTATATTTAAAACGCTTCACGTAGAGCCCGAGATATAGGATAGAGAGACGAACAATTTCCTCTCTCTGTATAATAATTATATTATATCTGCAAACTGTGCATGTTATTGTAATCGTTCTATCACGAAGGAGTTGGATGCGCATTGTTGATATCGATGATATGAGCACAGCCTGAAGCACAGAATGCGGCGAGTTGATTCCTTTTTGCTATCCTGCGTCTCGGTCATGCTCTGTTAGTTAGAGCAGCTATATGTGAGCAAATAATTTTTAGGCTGTGAGAGAAGGTAACAAGAACAAACTTAACAACACAGTCATCAAGAAAGCCTGCAACACGACAAACATGGCACTTTTCAGTTTTGACCACCTGTATTCAAATGCTCGTGTAAAGAAATTCATATATCCGTCTTAAATGACACCCACTTTCCCCTGTGTCATCCAATTTCTAGATCATCCAAGAGCAACAGAGAAAGATACAGAAAAACGTGTTTGCCCCCTACAATTCGCCCCAACGAGACACAATAGCTAGATGTGTGCGATATTTCAATGAGGTTCCTTACCACGTCACTGCATGTATGCCTGTTGCTGAGTTTACTGAGTTACGACATCCGTGACGCGTACGATGTGTGTACCAGGTATGTGCTCTTAAATACTCTGTGAAAGGGAATCTCCCTCACTGGACCTCACTGGATAAGAAAGTGATTCTTTATCTGTTCTTATAACATGTTTCCGCTTATCTGACTGTTGTAAATCAGTATTGTTATGTAGACAATGATTGCAAGCTTCAGAAGTTTTGGATATGTCACTCTTATGTATGGGCAAACATAGTCGCCACAGGTGTGCTAAGAATATGACTTTTTAGAATGAACTATTTCAATATTCAATTAGTGCAATGGTTCCCAACCTTTTTGTCGTCAAGTTTACCCCTGGCAACGTTTCGAAAGTAAATTTAGCCCCCCCCCCCCCCCCCAACCCCCTATTTCGTTCAGTGGTTTGAGTTTACATTTCTACCGTAACAAAGCAACCGTTTGACATGGAATTTTAAAATACTGTTTTCGATGTTATCATTTTAACTTCAAATAACTGCCACAAATAACAGAACACAACAATGTTATTCAACTTGTTTATGAACAAATACAGAATAGATATCGATATTAAAAAAAAAAACAAAAAAAAAACAAAACAATCCAGAATCAACAAATTTACAATCTGGGTAGGTAGGCCGTCTTAAGGCATGGGCACACTGGACGGTTGCCCAGGGACCCCAAGGGTTTAGGGGCTCCATGCATGCACATTTACGTTGGTTTCTGGAACGGGGAAGAACATCCTATTGCTTTGCCCCAAAAAACCTTACAGATGTTAAAGCGGCCCTGTGGGTAGGCGATATTTACTCTCTCGATTAAATTTACTCAAAGTTGCGAATCCCTGGGTTAGACATTCATTGTATCACGAGTTATTGTTGATTTTTTTTTCTTTCATCCATGTGATAGCTTTGGACCTCTCACATTCAGCATTAATTTAAGCTGATATTTTGCAGGGGTATTATTATAAAACAAATAATATTATTCACATCTAAAATATCCGTTCCTTAATCATTCGCCCCCACTATCCGTTCGTCCATGTGATTTTTGGGGGCTTTTGCTGGTATGGATGTTGGGGTTTTACATCCTTTTTCAGTAAAACGAGGCTGTTTCTGAGACGATTTTTAGGCCTCCCCCCTCCACACACACACACACACACACACATCAGGCATGGGATACGTGAGTCCCTTGAGGAGAACCGTCACAAATTAGGCTGGAAGACGTCCTAAGTAGGATAGAAAACATCAACGCGGACAGGGTGAACAGATCTATCCATGTGGCCACACCACTGCTCATCTAAGTATTGCGGATTAATTAAGATTCATTCTCTATTTTTAACTTTGTATCAGTTCCAAAAAGTATCCCCTACGACTTTCCTCAACAATCAGATACTGTGTCAAGCACCTGAGGGACCTCAGGGGTTTTTTCCTCATTAGTGGATTGGTTCAGAATAAAGAAAAAGGAGGATACTCTTGAGTTACAAAGATATCGTGATGGGTTCTGAACAGGATGTAAACTCAAACAAAGGCGGGGCTAGGATTCAAACGTTAGGGTTTGTTTTTTTAACGAGAATATGCTCGGGGGAAGCGGCTGGACTCTCTCTGCTCCCCCATTAACTCCGCCACTGGAAGCGAACGGAGATAATTATGCTTGATAGTTCGACTGCAATCGACCCTTTTTTGGAGAGACGGAGTGGCCGAGCCATTAAGCGAGTTATTTTCTTCTTCCTGGCAAGGCGCTTGGTGCCGTTGAAGAGAATCGCGGTTCGGATTAAAACATCGAACGTATTAGACGCACGACTTTAAAGGTTATGCACAGCCGAGCCAGTGATATTTAGTGTATAATATTATACTACATACTAACTTTGTTCGATCGCGGTTGGGCGCACGGGTTTTGGGACAATTGAAGTATGGTGTTGGATAAAAGAGGTTGGGAAACACAACTGTAGATATTGAAAAGAAACACTGTGAAAAGAATAGGCAGAGGAGAAGAAAAGAACGCCAACTGTAATACCATAAATGGCGATGAGCTGCTTTCTGGGTTCAAACAAAAACCTGCCGAGAAATGTGTTCTGTTGTTCCGGTTGTTCACCTCTATTTTCTTTTATTTTCTTTCGTGAGCCATCAAGTACATTTTGAGGGCTAGTAAATTATCTGTAATCTTCGAGTGGTATAGACATTTTTAAAAATAATTTTTATTATTTTTCTGTATGTTATAATAGTATTGCACTTTTTGCTTGTCAGTTTCTGGGGAATCGCTTGGAGGAGTCAGAAATCCAGAGATGAAGACATACTTGGGTCAAACAAGACCTCTCCAGACGTCCCAGATAGATAAACTGTCGTTCCACCTTGGCATTGGAAAGTCTCAACATTTTCCATATTAATAAGCGCCACGGATGTCGCACTGGACCAAACGGAGAAAATCGCGATGAAACACAAATATCCGATTTTTTTGACGATTTTTTAAATTTTCGGTCGATACTTAAAGTTCAACCATTTTTCTACATTCTGTGAAAATATTAGGTCTCAAATCTGCCTCTAAATGTGATAAATATTGCTCTTAATGCCTTTAATTTTGCATTTGACATCGAATACCACAGCAATATTGGGTTCATTGAGGTCCCGATAACTTCAAAATTAATAAAACTATTGTCACAAAATGTTCACATGGCATGTATCATTATATTGGCACAAACATGCAAAATTTCAAAGCCGTGTACCCGCTGCTAAGGAGATAGTAAGGCCACCCATCTCGCCGAGGACGAAAATCGCTCCTCCATCTTTTATCGCGATTTTCTCGGGTGTTGCTACCGTTTTTGACCCAGGGGGTTGCTGTCTACAAAAAGCCATAACTTTGCGATAAAAACGAGCATTGCAATAAATTTTACACCAAATTAAAGATGAGATTTCATACTTTATGGTGATATCCATAACTCAAAACTGAAAAAAAAATGCGACTTCCGTTGAGGTTAGTGGGGCTCGTTCACAATTATGTAATTGTAGAATGAATTAAACAGATTTGGTATCATCCGATGGTTTTGATTGCATTTGTGAGGTATGATCTACCAATTGTACACTTTATTTTTTTTTTATGATTATAGCTCTAATTAAACACTTCTTTAAGACTTTATGTTGTGCCAGTAACATAGAAAGGATAGGTATTTCTTTATTACTTGGTGAAAAGGCTTTTTGCTATTCGTGGGCCTAAGTTGTGGAACAACATCAGCGTTGACATCAGGAAAAGTGAAAACGTGGCCACATTTAAAAATAGGCTCAAAACTGAATTGTTTAGGACTGTTTTCTTTCAAACTGAATGATATCCCTTTTTGGTCTCAGAGGTTTTAGGATGAGAGCAGATCAAGTGTTTGATAATGACTGTGTATGAGTGGGAACAGGATAGATTGATGTTTTTTGTTAATCCTGTTTTTAATTTGTTTCAGCGCCTTAGAGCACATCATTTTTGTTGTGGATGTGAGTGTTACACAAGTTATGATTACATTACATTACATTTCATTACATTACATTACAATACTATCGGCAGATTGAAATGAAAAAAAACAACAAACAAAAAATACCTTCGTATTTGGATAAAATATGTGGATAATAATTAGGACTATTAAGAAAATGATATCAGCCATCTATTTCCTTACTCATGCGAAGTGAACACGGCAGGCTTTCTGTTAGTAGTACACGATGTATTCTGACTTATTATATTCATTTCTTTTCTATTTGTTTCACGGAGTAGTATTAATAGTAGAATGGGTACATGAAAATCGTGGTAAAGTCGGTTTTCAATCTTCGGGTTTTGAAATCTCCATTACTAGTACCGGCACGTACCCACTGGGTATACTCAATGGTGATAATGTCCTTTGCGCCCGGCCATAACTTACAAAACCTCGTTACCGGCGTTATAGGGCAATTTTGCATTTTGCATTGAAGGGTCTTCAAACTTGTGTATCACACCTATGGAACAGATGCAATATCGTCACAAAAAGACTTCTGATTTCACAAGCCGGAAGAAAGTAACCGATCGGAAATGGATGACAACCGTGGACAAATCAGCTCTTTCGTATTACAAATCTGTTTATGGTTTCATTGATAATACTATAATACTGCCTTCATCACCACAAAATTTCTCATTTCATTTCAAACAATTTTTTAAAACATCCCCATAGTTGGCAAACGTACTTCTAACCACCCTCAGAACACTATAATAAAATGTTGATTCATATCCGTGTCTGTTCCGCCCTCTTTCTGCCTGGAGGCAGGTCAATTGGCGCTGGTTTGATTTCAAGTTAACTGCAGTTACTAATTTGAAATGCATGCATGATATGCAATAAATTCATCCGTAAATCATGCCTTCATGTCCTTTTTCCTTTGATAGAAAGAAAAGGACACATTTTTGTTGGGATGAGTATGTATGTGTGGGAGGGAGGTGGAGGAGGGGTTATAATAACACTCTCTTGTTGACACTGATACTCATTTAGAAGGCAAATTTTAGAATCAACAGTGGAAATTTATACTTGAGTAAGAAGTTGAATTTTACATAGAGAAATTGAAATTAAGAACTTGAAGATAAGGTTTCTAGTTTCTTCTCTTTAAGGCAGTGCCAAGACAATCTGTACATCGTTCAGTCGATTCTATCTATCTGTCTATCTATCTATCTGTCTATCTATCTATCTATCTATCTATCTATCTATCTATCTATCTATCTATCTATCTATCTATCTATCTATCTATCTATCTATCTATCTATCTATCTATCTATCTATCTATCTATCTATCTATCTATCTATCTATCTATCTATCTATCTATCTGTCCATCAATCTATCTATCTATCTATCTATCTATCTATCTATCTATCTATCTATCTATCTATCTATCTATCTATCTATCTATCTATCTGTCCATCAATCTATCTATCTATCTATCTATCTATCTATCTATCTATCTATCTATCTATCTATCTATCTATCTATCTATCTATCTGTCGGTCCGTCCGTCCGTCCATCCATCCATCCATCCATCCATCCATCCATCCATCCATCCATCCATCCATCCATCCATCCATCCATCCATCCATCCATCCATCCATCCATCCATCTATCTATCTATCTATCTATCTATCTATCTATCCATCTATCTATCTATCTATCTCTCTATCTATCTATCTATCTATCTATCTATCTATCTATCTATCTATCTATCTGTCCATCAATCTATCTATCTATCTATCTATCTATCTATCGATCCATCCATCCATCCATCCATCCATCCATCCATCCATCCATCCATCCATCCATCCATCCATCTATCTATCTATCTATCTATCTATCTATCTATCAGCCTGCCTACCTACGTGCTTGTCTGCCTGCCTGTCTGTCTGTATATCCCTCTATCTATTTCTCTACCTATCTGCCTGTCTGTTTTTCTGATACCTATTCATCCACTGATCAGTAAATACACCACAGCCTATGTATTTCATGTACGTATAATTGTGTGATTGAAAGAATACGTTTTTATGAGCTTTCAAAGCAAATGTAGAAATACTGAAACGACTACAGGTATGAAGAAACCACACTAATGTTTGGATAACTACAACGACAACAAAATAAACCACCGAAACAGGAAGAACAGCTACAACAACAAAAACTACAACAAAAACTAAAACAACTACACAAGAACAATAACAACAATATTGAAAGAAAATGAGATCTTCGGCCAGCCCCCCCCCCCCCACCCCCACCCTCCAGGCCACCCTTCTCTTTAAAAAAAAATGTCACAAGAAGGGATGCAGGAAATCAATTGGTGCAATTTTGACCTTCTTAATTGCGAAGGTTATATTCCCTGGTTTTTCAGACAAACGGGTACCTTTAAGAGGGAAATCAATTTTTTGAGCTAGAAGAAATAAAGCAAAATAAAGCAGAAAGAAAACGAAATAGCGTCAGTACAACTATCTTGATGGCCAACACTAAAAAACGAGACCAGAAATCGAGCAGCTTTCACCAGAAATTCCCCGGGGTCAAGGTTTTTCGAAACCAAGAAGTAATTTAAAAATCATTATTATTTTTTTTGTTGGCACTTTTGTTAAATTTCTTTTTTCTTTTTCAGTTATTCGCATTTTCTGGCAAAATCGTCGTCGTAAGGTCACCTTGGATGCTTGCAATCATTGCCCTCACGACAAAGGAGATTGGGACTTGAGTCAAGGGAGAGGTCAAGAATATTGGCCAGGTACGCCGGGAAGGAGGGCGGGGGAGATGGAGGGGAGGAGAGGGGAGGGGGGGGGCAGCGTCGGTTATTTATTACACTTTCAACGCGTTCTTTCTGTAGGCCGTTGTCCGGTTGATGGGCCTCTTCTGTCTGGTGCCAATGTATAAGAAAAAAGTAAACTTGACTAATTTGACTTAAATTATATTTGAGAAAACTGACTTTGAAATTTTGAAAGATCCTTGATTAACCTAAGAGAAAAGACGCGATACAAGTAGTTTAATTAGTGCCAGGGGAGTTAGACCTATAATTATTTCACTGAAAGAGGGCCATCTTAACATCATCATGGGCCCCTAGGCAAAGCAATGGGCTGCGACCCAGCCCCTTTTAAAAAAAACCAATGTAAATTTCCATGCATGGAGCCCCCTATGCCCTTGGGGCCCATCCGCAACTGACCAATGTGGACTATGCTTTAAGACGGCTGTAAAAGATTGGGTGGTTCTATCATACACTCATTCGGTTATCGCAGTTTCTGAACAAGGTTGATGGGTTCAAACCAAACTTCTATTCGTGGGCACAACTATGCAGTGAGGTTCTCTTGATTTACTCACGATCTGAGTTTGGTACTGCCAAGAAACATAACAGGGCTCGCTCCCTCTCCGTTATTCTGGAAACTTTGATATGTAAATTTTGCTCACCAAACAGAATTTTGAGTTATTACCTGGGGCCCAGAACACAATAAAGACATGCAGAACAGGAAGGTGAAATTGTGTTATTTTTACCTTATTGTTATTTAATGGTAAAGCAGTGTTTCTCAAAGTGAGGCACATGCCCCACCGGCGGGGAGTAGCGATGTTTTTGGGTGGGGCTTGGGACTTCAGAATGGAGCGTAGGGATATACACTGTATATCCCTTGACTGAGAAAACTAAGGACAATTTCTGAAAAAAGAAAAAAAAATAGCGGAAAAAAAAAAAAGGTGGAAAAAAATTACAACAGGTTACACAATGTTACTACTACTTGCAAAGTTACTAATTTTGTCCGATTCCAGTGGGGTGAATGTTGAACGGTTTTGTTTTGTTTTTTGGCTGGGGGGGGGGGGGGGAGTGGGTTGTGGGACAAAACAGGTTGAGAAACACTGTCTTAAAGGAAATATTAGGGAGTGAGGGTGGGGGTGGTTGTAGGGGTGGTGGTTTATCATTGCTTTATTATGAGAAGGTTGAACAAGTTAATGTTGTAGTTTCCCATCCAGTTTTTCAGGTTCTTGTTGCAGTAGAATGAACGCTTTCCCAGAAAGTGGCCATCTCAGAGATTATTTGGTTTCAAAGCATTTTTTTCCATTCAGATCCCTGACAGTGGAACAACAAATGCACAACCCACAGCACATGCAAAAACACCCACACGCTCACGCCGGCGAGCACAGCTTTTGCCGAAGGCACACATCCACATAAACGCGTTACCACGCACGGCGTTGCCCGTGGTAATAACTTCCTTAGCCAATAGAATTCGACCAAATCATGGTGTCAGTGCTGTTGTTTGCTCCACAGGTGGCCAAATTTCAAAGGGTCTATTTTTAAACTATTCTATGCCCCTAAAAGGCCATCAAATTTTTCATTTGGGCCGATGAATTCACCACGCCCCATTTCTTTTAATAACGGAATTCAATAATCACCCTAATTTGCACGCAGAAACATCGCAATTTCACGTGACTACCTCCCGGCCCCCTCTTTTCCCGAATAAACTAAAAATGATAAAGAGAAAATAAAAATAGAACTGGAAAAATGACTCTAACTAAACATATTGAAAGTCGTTTTAAAACACTCGCCCATACAATATTATTGGAAGCCATTTTGTATGTGGCAAAATCAAGGTTTTCAGCTGGCACATAACGATACTTACACGACACGAATGAACGAATGATCTGTAAGATGATCGATACACAGCAGAAACAAAACCCTCGTGATGTATTAACGGCTACTTCAAACGCCAGAACAGTAGTTAAAATTAACAAAAACACCCCGACATGAGACAAAACAACAACAACAACAACAACACTCTGGCTTTCTATGTAAACAAAGTGCACGGTTAAGATGCCATTGGACAACAACAGGTTCTCCGACAACAGGCGAATGTTACATTTCTTTCCTAGATGGCCAGACTATCTGCAAAAAGCTGAATAATTGGGAATAAACCTCTTTTGACCTTCTGGAATAAATGTGAATCACCCGACGACCAAACACCCCTTGTTTTGTAGTCGGGTTTTTGGGTTACTGTAAACATTATAAATATTGTAGAGCTAGATGGATACAAGCCCCAGCCATCACTAGGGGTCGGTTATAATACGTACATTTTATGTTATGATAATCTATTTCACGTCGTATTTATTTGAAATGAGAAATATCTGGAAGAAATTCTTAAAATTTCTAACCATTCCACTGGCAAGCTGGTCAAGGAAAAGGCGTCCTCACTACTTATGAGATCATGTTTATTTATTTATTTATTTATTCATTTATTCATTTATTTATCTATCTATCTTATAAATTAGTTAGTCTTGTCAGTGGATTTTCCAATGACCCAAAACGACAGGCACAATTGCTATGCCACAAAGACTTTTCCATTCGTTGGTTCAACTCTTTTAACGTGCATTCTGCTCTCAAGGGGTGCGCTGATCTCATTTGCAAGAGAAAATGATAAAAAGAAAAAAATGGCACTCGAACTCAAAATAGGGCGTGAGACCTTGCTGAATAACAGGATGAAAATTATAAATTTGGGGGAATTTTTCGGTTTCTTATGGTGTCAATGTCACACGAAAGTCACCAGGTTTGAAAAAGTTATCACATGCTCACCTTGACACGCTCTCAATTGTCTCTTTTTGCACCTGAAATATAGGACAACTAATTCAGTGCACTCTTGTTCCTGTCAAATGTCAAATGATCAAGCATCATTCTAGCGATAATATTAACAAGATCACGCCATACTCAGTAAATTAGAACGCCATTTCTTTAATTATGATTGGCTCTGAAACAGACCAATAGAATTTCAGCATGACAAGTAGAATTTTTTTTTGGCTTCTGGGGAAGTTACCTTGACCGAAACTTCAATCTGTAACACCTCACTTTTTTAATATTGTGTAACCTGTTGTAATTTTTTTCCATCTTTTTTTTTCGCTATTGTTTTTTTTTTTCTTTTTTCAGAAATTGTCCTTCGTTTTCTCAGTCAAGTGCCCGAAATTGAGGACAAAATGCAAACAAACAAGTTGTTTTCACTTCTTTCTAAAAGTCGAACTTTGCCTTCAGTGTCGACAGAGAACATGAATATCTGCAATCATGATAATAAAGTACTGAATTTGTTAGCTAAAGTAGTCCTCGTTCGTTACATTTCGTCCAGAAAGAGAGGCAAAATAGAGCGACAAACTATTGTATATTACCACATCAATGTCGGTACAGCAGTGAGCCGTGCTCAGCGTAAATGGACAAAGACATTCTGCGGCATAACGGATATTCTATGTCTCCCCGCACTGTAAATCCCAAGGAAACTGTGATGTTTCTCTTGGAACATATATGGAAAAAATAAAAACAACCATTTTATGAATCACAGCAAAAAAGCTGTTATTCAAATGAAATGCCTAAATGTAGAGTGTTCGTGTGTTTCTTTGTAATTTTCTCCAATATTGCCACGAGAGAGAAGGTCACTGTGGACCTGTCTTTAAACTGGCGTCAGATTATGCCATTCATAATCTTAGAGAACTGAACGAATTTCTGCACAAATTAAACCCTTAATTCCATCTTCTGTGGAAAAATAATAGCAAGTTCGACCTGGCCAGTTTCCTCCGTATTTTTGTTCAGGTGGGTAGCACAACCAACCTGCTTGCAACATTCCTTCTGTTAAACGTTTTTGTAATCGATCAGTCACAGATGAGAAGCTAAAAGGCACTAGAGCGCACATGCACCCAGACGCATCAACATGCAAGCAAGCAACTGCGCATGCGCAAAGCAATGACCTCGCTATCAAACAGAAAAGTTGGCAACCTGTCCCGGGTTTTCCTTTTCCCAGAAGCCCAAATTCGGGGCTGTTAAATAACAACTAAAATAAAATAAAAAACAAGGTAATAATAAGGATAGTAAAATTATCCCTTTTCTGAGCACGTATTCTTGACCCTGCTCTGGATTTTGAAAACGCGTGGGAGCAGAGTCTGCTTTTGTGCACGTGTGCTTGCATGTATGAGATCTTGGGACCGTAACGTTATATGAAAACAGAATTGAGTTAAAATATTCAGCACTCTTGGAGTCGTCAATGCCGTATCCCGCCGTTATGTGTCCTTGAACTGTGAGGGTTTTATCGAATCTCTCTCATCCGTGGCTTTGCTCACAGACAGTGGGCATGAACGGGGCAGGGAGACTTTTCGCCGGAAAGGTCCCCGCAGTGCACCGGATGTAATTTACTCATGGCCATGTCAGCAAAATTTGAAGGATTTATTTCATGTTTTTTACAAAGTGAAGCATTGTCCACATGTCAAGGACTCCAAGCAGGTGTTTGAGCAATGAGACAGTTAGCAAATGTTAAAAGTACGAGTCTGTCCTCTGTCCTGATACTGATAAATTACATGAATTATCTGCAAAATCCCTATGGCACTGGAACATTTTCCACAATCCCTACAAACTGTGATGGCATTATCAGGATTAGTGAGATTATTTTAGATCCTGAAAATTAAACTTCTATTAGTTTCGACCTCCTAACGGGCGACCATTTGTATACTTTTTTTTTTTTTAACATTAAAAGTAGCTTCATTTTCCTCGCTGCCTGATTTCACAGATTATCTTGATTTAGAAAAGATTTATAACGTGGAAATGAAGTCAACGTCTATAAAGTATATCAATATAACCCACACCGGCGCTTTATAACGAAGGTTAATAGTAAACATAATGTGTCATTGAAACACTGTGTTAGACAGCTCAAGCTGCCTATATTTCCATTTCTCCTTTTCGGTGCACACAAGACGAGTGATGAATGCATTTTACCATTCATGGAAATAGAACAAAAAGGACGGAGGTTATGCCACAGCAATTTCGTTTCACTTGTACCATTATGTCATAGCAAGTTCGTTTCACTTGTACGATATGTCATAGCAAGTTTGTTACATTTGGATGATATGTCATAGCAAGTTCGTTTCATTTGGACGATATGTCATAGCAAGTTCGTTTCATTGTACGACATGTCACAGCAAGGTCGTTTCATTGATCGACATGTCACAGCAAGTTTGGTACATTTGGACGGCATGTCATAGGAAGTTCGCTTCAATATGAATTGATGAGACCGCAAATAATTGACAAGTTTCACCACTGAACCAGGACCACATATAACCAAAGTTCCCACTATTGCCGTATTTCAAATTGAGTGGAGGAAAGGAAATGCCTGGGCCCATAAAAGCCTTAGAAAATATGGTTGTTTCAGATGCAGCATTTTTGAGAGGAATGAATGTGGAAATATGAGGGCTATATAGTAAAGTTAATTTATATAATGAATCTCAAAATTAACAAAATTTCAAGACGGTGAGGTCTTCTATGACGCACTTTTTTCGAGTGCGAATTTGGACAAGGAAACCTGTTTAATAGTTCAAGTAAGGACATTGCATCTTTGACGTTTTAGAAAAGTTATTAAATTAATGTAATCAAATATAATATATTTGTGGTCCACTGATGTTTTCGTTCGCTTATTTTTCGGCTAATGTGTTGGTTTATGTCTCTACCGATATAACTTTACTTTTTACCTGTAGCAATCAAACAGTTTGTTGCCCTTTCAAGGAGACGATCCGTTTCAAGTATGATGCAGGGCGATATAAACTACCTCCAGGCCAGGGTTGGCCACACTTGCTTAATGTAAGAGCCACATACGACAAACTCCAGTTGTTCGAGAGCCACATGATATAAACAAAATTTACACACACGTTTTTATTGTTAAACACATTTTGTTACAAAAAGTTTAGAGAAAGATTGGGGTATGACTATTAGGAAATATATGTACGCGACAATATTACTCATGTATGCAGTTTTCTAAACTGTTGTAGTGACCAAAGAGCTCACCCAACATATTTCCACCAGCCGCATACTGCAAATCAAAGGGCCGCGGTTTGGCCACACTTGCTCTAGGCAATAAAGAAGAAGTGCGCCTTCACCCCCAAGACCGCATCCACCTCACCCACCTCCCAAACTAACCTATGGTACAGTCAATCGCTAAAGCTGTAACACCTACATTTACTAAGTTCATTATGGCATAACTATCATTTCCAAAATGTCTGTTAAACAACAACAAAAACAACAACAAACAAACATTTTGGTATGTTGCTGTTCTCACCTATCTGCTAAGTGTCGACAGTTAACTAATCTACACCATATCCTAAAGTAACAACAGCAACAATAAAAGAATGAGAAACCCCGACCTGTAATTCTGCAGATTCGCTTCCATATTATGGGTGGGAGAAGAGAGATATCAATTTCAACCAAGAAAAGTACTATTATAAATAAAAACTTAAGTATTAAGTCAAATCAAACTTCACACATTTTTTCCCTGTTCAACGGACTGCTTAACACTTCCAACTTGGCAGTCAACAAATTACTAAGAGCCACTTGGAGGATGTCAACATTTGGCACAGTTGATAGCAGTTCATTCGAATTTGGTTTCCTCTTTACTCTCACTTGGATTTCCAGTTTTTGACCTCAGCTCTCACATATCAAGTAAACAAAAAAAGTATAAACATTCTGCACTCATAGTTAAAAAAGAATAATAACAGCAACAACGAGGCACTCTCATACAATTACGCTTGCAGTTCATTTTTTTTTTTTTTCATTTCTATACCAATTGTAATTAAACTCACCTGGAATATTCATCTTCTCCCTTTGTGGTTTCATATTTCCTTGTAAGGCGTTTAATGATCTCAGCCAATCAGAGAGATCGAGCTAATGTTATCTTCACCTCAAACATTTTTCCAGAAAAAAGATGAGTTCAGAATGTCCTTGCGCAATCTCTGCTCAAGGTGACCTCCAGAACATTATAAAATGCCAGGAAGAAAATTATTTGCTCAAATTCAAGAAAGCAGAATTTTGATAAAAAAGTTATACAAAAAAAAAATAAAAAAATACCCCCCGTTTGTGAAGTACTTAGCTTGAATCCTCCAGGTCAAAGTGCTCGAAATATTACGACCTGGTCCCCTATGATTTATTCCACGCCATGAGAAAGCAGAATGTTCTCAATGTCATGGGTGTGAGTACTAAGATTATCAGAAGTGAAGTCAGGAACGCACGTGGGCAGCTGCAGACGTAAAGAATATTTTTCCATTGCCGTATTGGGGAAATGGCTTCCTGTGAGGTTTACTGTTTTCGCTATCAGAATTTTGTCTAAGAACTCAAAGTTTGCTGATGCCCACGTTCTACAGGTGAGGAGCATTGTTGCTCATGTCAATGTGGAAAACAAACAGGTCAACGCTCGGTCTTGTAACACCTACGCCGTGACGCAGGCCGAACATGCTAATTTAGTTCCTGTGAAGGAGATAAAGACGCGACAGGAACTAAATTTCAGATAACTCTCTATCCGAGAAAGGGGGAAAACTAATAGTGGGTTCATTGGAAATGGATGTCAACAAGAGGAGGTAATATCTCTTTGTCGCCCAACTGCCTTTGAATTATTATCTTCATAATACTAGGAAAACGTGTGTTCTGGGTACAGCCATCTTAAAGAGAGCCATGGATCGCTCATAAAGAAGTCTGGCGGTTGGAAAGAAATAATGGAGGCGTGTGCGTAGGGGGAAGTAGATCGACCTATTTACCAAAGCAGGAAATCAAAACACGCGTATAGGAACAACTTTCCTGCCAACCATGGACGCCCGTCTGCATTGATTCCTGTCGCAAATTTCGGTCAGAAAGTACAGGCTAAAAAATACACTGTTCGTTTGTTGTAGTTGTAGTTGTTGTTGTTGTTGTTTTCTGGTGTGACTACCATGGGAAGGACAGTCGATTCCTAAAGTTGTTTCGTTAGGTACAGTAATTGTTGCCCCTTTGGGGTTAGGGTTAGGGTTAGGATTAAGATTGGGGTAGCACTGTCTACAACAATGCCTGTAAAAGGCCAAACTGCGCTGCATATACTTCGAGGGCCAGCAGTTCCTACGGAAGCACCCCCCCCCTTCCACACACACACACACACACACACACACACACACACACACACCCAAGTGAAAATAACAAAATCACAGTGAACCAAAGTGTGGAATCAAGTAGTGATATTGATGGATGTATTTGCTCTTCATGCAATACAATTTCAAAGCTTGATTTATTTCTGAGAATATTATAAAATAAAAGGAAAAAACTAAACTTCGGTAGTTTGTAAAAGGAGGGCAGGAGAAGACGAGAATGGGAGAGAGAGAGAGAGAGAGAGAGAGAGAGAGACAGACAGACAGACAGACAGACAGACAGACAGACAGACAGACAGACAGACAGAGAGAGAGCTTCGGTCTGGGGTCATTGAGACTGGGTAGCAAAAGAGAACCTATTTGGTGTGCCCTTCAGTATAGCTGACAATAAATCCAGGAGCGCTTCTCCGATACGACAAATGTGGGTCACACAACACCGTCTGAAAACTTCTTAAACTCCAAAGAACGTTTTTTTTTTACGAAAAAAAGGTAACAGCTTTTGTATTATGAGTTTGTTTACGTGAAAGATAATTATGAAGATATAATTATTGAAATAGTATGTTTTCTTTATACCAGGCAAAAGGGGCGGGCCAGGGCAGGGGAAATTAGATCCGGCCCTTATTCTGCATAATTAATGTGCTAGTTTTGGAATGGTCATTGGGCCGAAAGCAGGCCAATGAGTAGGTGTCTTTAAAACCTCGCTAGAAATGTAGTTAGTTCAGACACCGCCTATGTGGGATCCGAACCTGACGCCTCTCACACTCGGGACAAGGGCTTTAACCAGCGTGCCAACACATTCACACGGTTTTATTGTGCATGTGGTGCATGCAAATGAATGACGTTCCACGGAGCAAATGCAATTGCATCAAATGCATTGCATTAAAAAAAAAAAAATATTCTGCAGACTACAATTCCTTTCCTACGCAAATTCCTTTCATTGCCTTAACCTCAACTTTATTATTGAATAGACCCCACGAGGTTATTGTCTAGTTCCATTATATTTTCTTTTCTAAGTTACATTTTCTAAGATAACCATTGATTTATTCATATCTTATTAGTCAATATTTGACTTTTCAACATTTCAGCATCAGAACAAAGAATTCTCATGGAGCATACTTCATTGTCCGTACTATTTTGGGACAGCTGCACTAGACACACACACACACACACACACACACACACACAAAAACAAACCGGAAAAAGGGTCTTTTAGAGACCTGAAATGTTCTGCACTATAGCTGTAAATACTATGTCAATGCAGGAAGGAAAATCAAAAGGTGTAATCTTCAACTTTTGTCCCAAACGCACCAGCCCACCTTTCGAATTTGAAGAAAAGTGCATTAGCTGGGGAAGATGTGAGTGGGGGTGACCATTTAAATGTTATGTATACCGTTACCTACTTAGATATTCTCTCTATCCATCGGCCCACCACCTAATAAGCCGTTTACTCCACGCCATCCATGTCTGTTCCTATCTATCTATCTATCTATCTATCTATCTATCTATCTATCTATCTATCTTTCTATCTATCTATCTATCTATCTATCTATCTATCTATCTATCTATCTATCTATCTATCTATCTATCTATCTATCTATCGATCTATTTTTTCATCTGTCGTGTGTCTGTCAGCCTACCCAAAAGGCACTTTCGAAATTACGGATGTACGTGAATATTGTCGTCATGCAATGTCAGATTCACTAATCTGCAAGTGAGGTTGGAATTTTGTTTTCCTACAGTTTTATTTCGTATGAAATGGGTGATCAAAATATAATTTTTGGACCTGGAGTTTACGAGTTGAATACGCCTTCGAAATATGACGTTTAATTTTACTACCTGTGACACGGAAATGTGTTAGTCAGGTTCCTGACCTCCTTCTTAATCCAAAAAACCAGACCATAGATTTACTGTTTGCTCCGTGGAACTGATTATGCAGCGTTGTAAGTCACAGTTTAAATTGCACTTCACTGCGGGTGTCACTACTGCCCCCCCACAGACCTACGCAAATCACCTGGAGGAAAAAAAAGGGGGCTGTTTATAATGTCGGTTACGAACGGTAGATCTAGTCCTAATCAGTTCAACCAGTTATAATTTATTTTGGACTCTTGAGCGAAAGAGGGGGTGCAAAAAAAAACAACAAACAAACAAAGAAACAAACGAAAAGCCGAGTTGCCACGTTGGCTTTCTCGTGGTCATATTCAACAAATCCAGTTCCTCATTCTATTTCTTTTCGGTTGAACTTACCACGAGCTTAGTTCTCGTTTGTTCTATCTCCATTTTTTGAAAAAACTCAAGATCTTTTAGCATGTAGAAGAGCTTCTAACAAAAGCACACCTCGACACTTGTTTAAAATGCGTTGTGGCACTTATCAAGGTGACTCACTGTTCTCATTTATTTTAACTCCGTATCATGATAGCTAAAGTGGAGAAAAAGTGGAGTTGGAGCAAACCAGAACTAAGGCCATGACACTTGTCCAGCACACAAAATTTTAGTGTACCCGTACAACCCCCCCCCCCCCCAAAAAAAAAACCGCCGGTTATTCGAGCCAACTGGCCACTCATTGTCAAAAGATTATTTTGGCCGGCCGGTTGCACGAAACGATGGATTAACGTCCATTTTTTTGTTTGTTTGTTTGTTAATTGAAATTAATTAGCAGATTTCTGATGCTGTTTGAGCCGAAAACCTAACCCCATCCCTAAACCAACGCTTAACCTGTACCATAAGATTGAAGGACGAAATATTCTCTAAGCAGAACCTTGGTGTGAGTACGACGGCATTTTGCCACAGAAATGACGACCGATCAACAGATTGTAAGAAATTGGACAGAGGACAGGGTTGAATTTCCTTAACTTTGCCGTAGTGGTTAGTTTGACATAGTAATAATAATAATGTTACTAACATGATGGTGATAATGATGATGACGATAAAATAACGAAGCTGTTCGATAAAAGTGGTGCAACGTTGATTAGATACATACAGTAATATGTCAGCTGAAGATACCTGAACCGAGCTGGATCTTACATCATCAGCTTTGAATACATTTAAGATACAATCAGTCAGTTCAACAGTCCGATGGAAATAATGAATATGACTGTGATCTGGACCGTGGATGCCATATTTGAGCCCCGTCTCAACTGACATTAATACGCGGTTTTATAATTGCAACCAGTGGGCGAACGTGTTCATTGCGGGTTATTTAAATTCGTTTGGTAAAGTTGAGCTATTTTACACATCGGTCATTGCAGACATAACTATATTTTTGCTGACGAATACATTATTGCTGCTCAGAGGCCCTGAGGATAATTCTTTCAGAAAGCGATAATTGCAACAACAACGACAACCACAACAACAACAACAGCAACAACAATAACAACAATCCGAAACCCAACCTATTCTGAAAACAAGACAGTGCTGAAAAGTAGACGAAAGTTATGATGTCAATAACCATAGCAAAAACAATGTCAACAACAGCAACAAAAGCTAACGCATTTTGGAAGCAAAACGCAATCCGGCCAGTGGACCAAAATCATCGCTCTGTCATTATGCCAACAACAACAGCAACAATATCATCAACAACAACAACAACGAAAACAACAATAATGCTTGCAATGTGCTGGTAAATCATACTACTACTTGAGGAATCTGTGGCTAAAGTTTAAGTCACATTCATTAAATCTGGACTGTTTTGCAAAAGCATTGAATATTTCCTTCTCTTGTCAAAATTACCATTGTGGAAAATGCAGTCGGTATGCTTAATCTAGCATCAACAGAATCACCATTAATTATTTAATAACATTATGATTGTTTATTTCATGTAAGTACCCGGCCAGCAATCCTTCGAAAATGCGAGGCGAAAAAATTAACGTTAAATGTGCACATTGTAATGACATCGTTCCCATATAGATCAGCTGATTATGACATCGCGTCGACATAGGGGTGATGCCGCCAACCTGCCATACAGTCATCCTACCAATCACATGAAAATCCTTTACAAATGTATTTCGGGTTGACGAATGTACTATAGCTGGGAAGGATGTTCGAGAACTAGCGAGGGTGTCAGAGCTTTCAGTGAGAGACAGCGCATGACGGAGTTAAAATCTCTACGGAAGTGTTCCCTGAATACGCACAAGGACAACAAGACACTCATTCGCAAAGTTTCAGAAAGGAGGAAAGAGGCCATTTACAGATGGCGGATTTTTATTCTGTAGGTTTGGCTCATTTTGAAATTGTTTTCAGGAAAAATTTGGCTCGCTTTCGTTTTTTTTCAAAGCAAAATCTGGCAACATGACATTGGGCGATAAAATAGTTTCCTTGTCCGTGGGCAGTAAAGTAATCCAGCTAGGCTCCGTCAGTTTTGTGTCTCGGTTGTTTTTCTGTGCGCATTTGTTGTTGTTGCAAGGCAGGTTCTTTGAAGAATAAGGAATCGTAACTATTTTCCTGTGAGCATCGGCAGTGTCCGGCCTTCTCATCTTTCGACAGTCGTGCTTTTTCTTCCATTTAAAACAGTGGGTATTTAAACCTTTTAAAAACCTGTACTCCCCTCCCCCTTCCCAAACGTTCAAAGCTTATTTACTCCCCCTCCCGCCTCCAAATCCCCCCCCCCCTCCCTTTTCAAGGAATTCCGATCCGGTTCCACACAACTTGCTTGCTACTACACTTGCACAGCATTTAGAATGATGAAAATGTATGGTAAAGTCCACGCCATAGTTATTGCGTATACTACATGTTTGGCCCCCTATTACTTTAGGCTATCTTTAGTTGTACCTACGCACCTCAAGCGTGTTGCGCTAGCCTTAGGCTATCGAATCCCCAACCCTGCCCCCCCCCCCAAAGGAGGAAAACAAGAAGAAAATCTGAAAGAATAATTAATGAAGGCTGTTGTTGGGAGTATTTCGGGAGGAGTTCTCTAGCCCTAGAGTCAGGAAAGGCTTTCAAACACGTACCCCTGGAGCAAAAAAAAACGTGGAGGATGTACGTACTTGTAACAACATTAATTGTCACTTAAACTACTGGTAAGCAGTAAAATACAAAGTGACATTAAACAGTAGCAGTACTGTGCAACAGGTGCCAATAAAAACAAAACTGCCACACTTCACCTTTCCACTTTGACTGAGCGTTATTCACCACCTCCTTCTTTAAGATCAAGCGAGCAGGGCCTTCTTCAGATTTTTGACTACAAATCAAAGATACTAGGGATCGGGGCAGTTACACCCTAGTCTGTGCTGTGCCCCACAGACTAATAAATACCCAGACTGGATGAACTCATTGTGTGACGTCACAAAACAGCGACAGGTCATGAACCATCCGCCACATTAGGTTTACGGTTCCGACCGACGCTTCACCATAGCTACAATGCAGCGGTCGCTAAAAGTCCATACGGTCACCATTTATAACAATAAAAAAAAAAAGGCAGCTGTAGACAATAAAATGAAAGGATAGGCAAGTTAATGCATTATTAATACGAGATGACTTCCCCATTCTACGAACGGGGTGGATGACATGCAGGGACATTATACACACACACACAACTGTCATTCAGTACCCCCATGACATTTTTCTTACCTTGACTTACTGATTAATTTCTGTACATCCGATAGATGCCAGTGCCAAAGCATTATTGTAACGTCTACTGTGCGGTAAAAACAATTTTCCACTCTTTGTCACATCGTAATATTTGACAATCTCCTCCGGGGGTGGTGGTGGAAGCGAAATTTTTACTTTGCCATTCTGGCAACAAAATGTACTTTTTTCATTTGGCCATATTATGGCATTGCAGTGTGGACATACGATGTTGAAATTACCACATGAGTGGGAATGCAGCCTTGGGTCAACAGCACCTTCCACAAAAGTAGTAGCATTAAGACCAAGTCCACATGTTGGCTCTCTTGTTCGTTGTCTAGGTCTATTTTCTACTAGACTCTCTATTTCAATCTCATTTTCTGGGTGTTGACGATGCCTGCCCCTCTCCTCCTCCTGAACTCTTCTATTGTCTTCTAGCCTATCCCTCTCCTGAGCTCTTCTATTGTCTTCTAGCCTATCCCTCTCCTGAGCTCTTCTATTGTCTTCTAGCCTATCCCTCTCCTGAGCTCTTCTATTGTCTTCTAGCCTATCCCTCTCCTGAGCTCTTCTATTGTCTTGTCTACGCGTTCTGGGAGAAAAGCCGGTACGATTGCTCTTCCCAGGCATTGTGCAACATTTATCTGGTCTATAACATGTTGCCACTGTTATTTACTAAATTTTATAGAGTAGATCTAACTTCTGAATAACACCACTGCACGCCTCACATTCACATGCAACCAAGTTTACTTGAAAAAAAGCTAACACCACTGACACGTGCAAGAAGTGATACAATCTCATCCACATTCAGATTCCCTGCCTTTTAGAGAAAGATGACTTGAAAAAAAGCCAAATTTGAATTTAACAGAGGCCAAAAATAAGCCATACAGTTTCTTTTGTAGGCCATTATAAAATTTTCCCTGAAGGTAGGAAAGTCTATTTTTCACAAACTTAAATTTGAAAATAAGCTATGCTTGTTATTCTGCTGTCAAACAAAAAGTCGAAGGGTAGAACAAACATTACTTATATCACAATTTTTGCAGACCAAACTTAATTATGTGGAGGCCAATATTTTTCTTTTTGGGCGAAAAATATGCTAACTTGGCAAGTACTGAAATAAATTACTGTCCCGGGCAAAATGGCTTAAAAATAGGTTCGGTGAGTTCATGGTGAATTCTCACCATTTCTATTCGCGATAAAAGCAGCA
The DNA here is from genome assembly GCA_963931925.1 of Onchidella celtica. Classification (NCBI taxonomy): domain Eukaryota; kingdom Metazoa; phylum Mollusca; class Gastropoda; order Systellommatophora; family Onchidiidae; genus Onchidella; species Onchidella celtica. Next base: position 43,094,978 of record OZ007575.1, on the reverse strand, counting down.
AAATATGATATTTTACCAAGCATAAAATTCCTTTCTCGTTAGCATCCTGCACATTTCCACTGGTCAACTAATCTAATGCATATTTTTGTATAATTTTTTGTTGTTTCTGTGGATCAGTAAGTGTGTCAACAGTTAGAGCCCTAGCTCCATTATAGTATGATGACATGTACAACCAATCTTGACAAATAAAATGAAATTTCTACTGCAGATAGAACTAGAATCGGAATTTCCCGAGCGGCGGCCACGTTGGTTATACGGTCGCATCTCATTAACTTCCGTAAAAAACGACACAGCCCGAAGCTTGTGTTTCCAGTCTGGTTGATTTATTAGTCTGTGCTGTGCCCCGCATATCTGGAACTTGCTGCCAAAGTCATTGCCAGGGGCATCTACCGATTCAGAATTGAAAACTGGTCTGCAGACACATCTTTACCCAAACACTTTCAGTTGTGAAGTTTCATTCCGAATCTGTTGATTTTCTCAATTCATTTTAATTTTGCTGTTTCATTGTTTAATTTCTGCATTATGTGCCTATTTTATGTGTTTGTGTGTGTATGTATGCATGTCTGATATAAGAGTGTGTGCAATAAATTGTGCGTGAGAGAGAGAGGGAGAGAGAGAGAGAGAGAGAAAGAGAGAGTGGGACAAAGAGAAAGGGAGAGCGAGAGAGAGAGAAAGAGAGAGACAGAGAGAGACAGAGAGAGCGAGCGAGAGAGAGAGAGAGAGGGTGAGTTGCAGCTGGAGAGAACACGATTCTATGTAAAGTGCCTGGAGGAAATTTTTCCTTGAATTCGGCGCTAAATAAATAATCTTCATGATTATCATTAGTAAGTGACTCAATGTCCTTAGCTGTGCCACAATAATTAGCTGACTCAATTACTCATTACCATACTTGATACTAAAGTGCTACACTGATTGTCTGGCCTGGTTATGAGTCTTAAAGTTGTCTCAAAACTTACTGTCTAAAGACTCCGAAGAAAGACTGTTTATAAGTGTACAAAAATGTATCACGTCCCAACCCCGCACCCTCGCAATTCCCAATCTTGTAAAATTGAAAGAGAGAGAGAGAGAAAGAGAGAGAGAGAGAGTGGGAGGAAGAGGGTGAGGAGGATTCAGTGAGAAAGAGAGAGAGAGAAAGAACGTGAGAAGGAGACAGTGCGAGAGAGAAAGAGAGACAGACAGAGGGAAACAGAGAGAGAAAGGCAGACATACAGACAGACAGACTGACAGGCACACAGAGAGAGAGAGAGAGAGAGACAGAGAGAGAGACAGAGAGAGAGAGAGCTAGTATGTTATTGACACTCCTCATTAAAACAATAATTCAAATTGATACTAACTGAAACAAACATCAGTTACGATATCTTCTTTATTTTATGGCACTTTTAATTTCTTGCCTTGTCCTATCTCCTTCTAAAACTGTTTTTGCTTCATTTCTCGGGCACTCTCTCTATCTGACTGTTCCATTTGTTTTGTTTTGTTTTGTTTTTTTCTGCCTCTTCCCCTTCAGCCCCGCCCTATTTCGAATTCTTCCTTGTGTGCTTGAGGGCGTGTGTCTATGTGTATGTGTATATATTTGTGTGTGTGAACGTTAGTGTGTGTATGATTGTGGACCTTAGTGCGTGTATGTGTATACGATGACTGTGTTCAAGTGCAGAGATCCTCACTGGTGTCTCATAATGATAGTGTCTCATTGAAACGGTCGTCATTTTACCCTTTACGTCACAGCCACTAGATAAATTAATGTCCCGATATTTTCCGCAGTCTGAAGATTCTGAAAGAAACAGTTATTAGGCATTGCTTTGAAGATAGCGGAATTCAGAATTGAAGGGCGTTAGAATTAACAGGTGTCAAAGTGCCAATTGCACTTAGATCCTTTGTAACTCAATTCTACACATCAAATTGAGGGGTTTAGAATTAGAAGAGATCCAAGTGCAACTGTCACTTGGACCCGTTCTAATTCTGATCCCCCTTCAATTGCTTTCCACGGTTGAAAAACTTTCTTTATTCAGCCAAATGTTCATAATAATTTAGGGCTTGTTAACAACATTTTTCTTCACTTACAAGTGTTGGAGACTTGCGTAATAGGGTGGATGCGTTCGAAACTAGGCTTACTGCACCTGTGCCCTCAAAACAGCCAGCTGTGCATTATTACCAGCGTGCACATTCGCGATCTGAGTTCTTGTTTGTTCTATCTCCATTTTCTGAAAAAAACTGGAGATCTTTTAGAATGCAGAAGATGTAAAAGAAATGCACACGTTGGCACTTGTTTAAAATTGAAATGCGTTCTGGTACTTATCAAGCTGTTTCAGAGTTCCGATTTATTCTAACTCCTTATCATAATACTAAAGCTGCAAACGTTTGACGTCAAATTTCTCAGTTGTGCAAAAAGTGGAGTTTGAACAACCAAGAACTAAGGTCGCACACTGTCTTCTGTAGAGAGTGTGTTAACGCAGAAGTGTTAGGCAGGCTGTATGTGACGGGTCGTCCATCGTTCATTGTTCATCCTTCACAGTTCAACGATGAAAAAAGTCAAACGTGGTCACAAAAGAGGCATAAAAGTATAGTACCATGTAACTGTTGTACGCCTATCTTTAAAAGGCATTTATTGATCTAGCTATCTCACCCCATGCCATACTATAATCATCCCATCGTAGCTTTTGCCCCAGCAGCTTAAAAAACAACAACAACAACAGAGGATGGAAAACAACAATGACAATAACAACAAAAATTTCAACAACCATAACATAATATTAAACCATGCATAACTGGTGAGAAGTGCGCCATGACATGCACAGCGCTATTTATTGAATGAATGACACTTGGCACCCTTGATTATTGTGTCCTTTATGCAGTCTGTATTAACCTACGCGCGGAATAGCCGATTTGGACTCTGATCGTCCCAATAATTGGATGCTGACGTCACGACACTAAGTTTCAGTGAGATTTAACTAGTTGGTTGGTGGGCGGAGTCTCATTAAAACTAATTGTCGTGACGTCACCATCAACCTTATTGGCCACTTAAAAATCAGCTAGCGCTCTCCGGGCCTCGGGAGTACATAGCGGTAACAATAATTTTGAACTCAAGCATTCACGATTTCTGAGGTTTAGATCAGTGGTTCCCAACCCTTTCCAGGCAATCGCCTAATTAGGCTTAACATTTTCTTTATTAAAATATCGAACTTAATTTTCTTAAAGTAAAACCTTTTTTTGAATGTACACAATGCTGTGTATACTTGTATATTTCTTAAACCTTTTTGTATTTACTGAATACTAATTTTGTCTGATCATGGTGGAGCAGACGCGTTTTGGGAAAATTGAAGTGGGGCGTGAGTCACTTGAGAAACACTGGTCCAGACAATTTATATCGGATTTTTAGCATTTTCCCATTTTAGTTCTAGAAAATATAATTGAAAAAAAAGCTGAAATATCTCAGAGGCACAGGCTTTTATGGAAGATTTTCAGGCACTACCCCAGTGCAAAAATGTCAAAATTTCGTAGATGAAAGCAATACAAAACAAAAAAAATGTCCTTAGTAACCTTGCCGATAAAACATGAACGGACAGAACACTCTCTCTATATTTGATATCTATACACTCCATACCCTCCTCAGTTTATCTCACATTCAGGCAGTCCCAAGCTGTGTCTTGGGTCAGTCTTCGTTTCCGGGGAAAAAAAGAACGATGGAAAGTCCAAACACTACGAGACGAAGAAACTTACAGATTTGTTACTATATTTAGATTGGAAGAGGGACTCATGCGGTTCTACGGTTATCACAGAATAAACTACACTCGCTGATTGGTTCGTTTGGGGAAACTTCCGGTTGTTATCTGCGCATTCCATGTGCTTCCGTTGTCAACAGTGCAAAGTGAGAAGTCCAGAGTGGGAAATTGAAAGTGTCGATTCAATTTGATAAAGCAGTGCAGCTCAGCCTACAACTGAGGACAGGAGCTAAAGTCACCGGGAGCTGGGATTAAAGCAACAAGAAGGAGTATTTTATGCTGCAGGGTGGTTTTAATGAAGTAGGTGGACAAATACCCAAGATATTAGATACAGTAAGATGAGACTACTCGCTTGTTTAGCGTACATAAATTTCGCATCAGCGTACATAAATTTCGCACCGCCACCTCGAGGGAATGAGCGGAAGTATTAGCCTACGAATGCCAGTTTCAGGAAAATAATGTCAAATTTTGTTCACTGTTGTTCAGCTATCCCTGTAGGTCTTGATTACAGTCACTTAATTTGTAATTATTACTTCAACTGCTGTAGGAAAACTCAGGCTGCTTTTTTTTTTTTTTTGGAGACGCAGTAGCACTGTAACCTATCCGCATCATTAATGTACCATAATAATAATCATGCATTCTTTTCATGCAATGCGCCATGAGCCATGTCCCCGATCAGCGCATAACCTGTGGGAATGCTTCATCGTATTGTGTCTAGTATCTTTGCTAATGCAGTTGCACAGCTGATCGCTTTCTTTCTCCCTCTTTTCCTAAGTGTCTTATTTTTAACGCATGTTTGGAACTTCCATTGTTAATGTCCCCATAACTAGTAAACATGCTGCCCTCAAATATCGCATAATTATGTGTCTTAGACTGTGTATTCTTCGATGATAGAATAATGGCCAATTTGGGTTATTATGTGATATATTTCTTCAGACAGAGCGATTACAAAACCAAAACTGCGTTGTCATTAATTATTTTTTTTGTGCGGGGGGCCCCCGCATTCAGGCAGTCCCGGTGACTTTAGCTCCTGTCCTCAGTTGTAGGCTGAGCTGCACTGCTTTATCAAATTGAATCGACACTTTCAATTTCCCACTCTGGACTTCTCACTTTGCACTGTTGACAACGGAAGCACATGGAATGCGCAGATAACAACCGGAAAATGTAATGTGACATACTAGTTTTAATGTTTGAATGTGACCAGCTGGGTAGATTTATTTGTATATGGCGTTGTAACCCTCGTTGCAAACTGATTTTTGATCTGTAAGCTAAATTTCAGCTGGTTTCAACGGACAGTTTTGACAGAATTATTAATTAACTGATGTAAACTAAAATCAATATGGCCTCCCTTACCACACCGTAAACTTCAAACGTATATTGAATGCATTTTTTCAAATCAGATTTTCATTATGGTTCACCACACCAAAAAGGAAAGTCGTTCAAAAGCGCAGAAAATAGTCACTATTTTTAGGTGCTTCTCCCCTTAATTCGTGTTTGGTTTAAATGAAAATCATTGTCATATCAGTTTACAGCCAAGCTGCACTATCACTTTCAAGAGTTTATCTGAGAAATGAATTAAACCTGACGAATTACCCCAGAAAGTATTGTTTTATTCAGACATCATTCAGAACGAATGATTAACAGGATAACTTTGCTTGCACATTGACGATGAGGACACGTGTCGCGCTCGCTGGAAAAAAATGAGACAGCTGGGCGGCTTCTTCCTGGAAAACCCACTTTCTTAGAAACACCCCAGCCACTTCTGGGCACTTCCGTGATTTCATTATCTCGACGGTAAAAGATACAACTGATAATCTGAGAGCAAATATTCAGGTTAATTTTAAAACTAATTTTAAAAAAAAATGAATACAATATGCACAAACAAATTGCCAGCTGCTAAATCCACAAAAAAAAAAGAAATCTGGGGGAAATTTCCATTTTCAAAAAGCTTAGAAGTTGCGAAAAGAAAGAGCAACGCTGAACTATTAATATCCCGGAATGAAATTGAAAAAAAAAAAAACAAACCCACAAAACTATGAGACCCTGTGAAATAACCGAGAAAGAAGAGACATCTCAAAGCAAATACAGTTCTACACACACAATAAGGACAGAGGAAAATAAAAGAAAATTGTTAGCGAGAAAAGACAATGGAACGGAAAACAAGTGGGGGGGGGGGGGGGGAATTGAGCCAAGACACAAAGAAGCCGTGTTAACTTGATACGGACCGTAATGCCCCGGTGAAATGAAAAGCAAGAAACGGAGAGGTGCAGGACAAACACTGATTTAAAAAAAACCAAACAACTGAAATGAAGAAGCAATGAAACAGCCATGAATACAGATCGCACGAAACGTAATCGTCCGCTTAGAATCACAAAGTTCTATCTCCACTTTTTGGCTGATATGAGTTTTACATTACACACTACGTCTAAGGGGATTCTTCCGTGTGTGTCAGTGTATCAAGCAGATTCGGGGAGTAGTTTGTAAGTATTACTAACAAGAAAAAAATTCTTTGCTCTAAAAGCTATGTTCCCATGAAACTTCAATCCTCGATTTCTCGAAAGTTGGCGGAAGCCAGTTAGAACTCTATCATTCTAAAAGGATGTAATGTCTACGGTAATGTGATACCACACTTTTCTTCCGGTAAACAAAGATTTACATATGCAAATGGGCGCAATGTATAGGAATGGTAGCGTACCGGTATTGATTCTTTAGGCGGGGAGTCACACAATAAGAATGATCCCTGACTTACGGCTAACCTTAGAGAACAGAGTCTTCCCCTTATCTTTATTCTAATCTAGACCTGAGTCTGCCCAAGTTTTCCGTAAGTTTTTTTCCAATCTTGCGCCGAGGGTACGTATTTTAAAGTTTTTTGTGACTGGAGAGCTCTTCCCGAAATCCTCCCGCGATACTCCTAACAAGAGCTGTAACAAATCATTCTTTCAGATTTTCTTTTTGTTTCCTTCTGTTTGTTTGTTTGTTTGGGTTTGTTTTGTTTTTTTTGCCTTAAAGGGTAGGGGGCGACAGGGTTAGGGATTCGATAAGGTTTAGGGTTGATCATAAGGCCGGGTTTAGGGATAGGTACGTATAATATTATGTATGCGCCCCTAGCGTAAAATGCTTGGGGTGGGTAGGCACTTGTGGCAACAAGCTTTTGTACGTTTGAGTGTGTCTTTAACGAACTAATTTGTAAGTCGACACCTGCTCACAGCGTCTTCAGAATAAGGTAGCTATCCACCCAGCAACCCTAAAGAACTCCGACTCGTAGAACTGACGTCATATTCTGCATACAGGAATGACATCGTTCCAATGTATATCCGCTGGTTACGACATCACGCCGAAGTCAATCTGACCTCTGGAACACGTACCCACGACAATCTCATAAATCCTAGGGAACCTATACCAGATTGACATAGTAATGCAGGCTGTCGTTAGCGAATATGACGCTAGAAGGTTGTAAACTGGGGAAAGCCAGCTCATCACAGCATGATGAAAAACATTGTATGGAAGGATGACAAACGAGTGACACTCGCAGTTAAGTCATTGTTTCGGAAATAACAGTATTCACGTGGGCATGTGTGCATACATAATCTCTCGAACTTCATTGCAACTTGATTTTAAATAATTATACCAGCAACGCGAGTCCAGTGAGATGTATGATCGAGTGAACAATCCAACATAGTTTGTTATTTTCTTCACTAACATTTCCAGCTCCATACTGTAAATTCTCTAGATGAAATTATCAGTTAGTGCAAATACTGACGTTAATTTTCATAATCACTGAGTTGGAAAATCCCAGCAATGTGATCCCTCATGCTGTTTCTTCTGTGCATGGTCTTCAAACTAAAACAGTCATTTCACCAGATAACTCTTACACCTCAAGCAGTGACTAAACGTCACATGTTTATAAGTTTTCTTGTCAAAACAAACACCCGGGAAACAGACAAATTTATAACCATTCAGTTCCATTCTTCCACACTGCACATGATCCATGTTACATAATTACCGTAAACCTGGGTTACTTTGAATGACATAAATAAAAAGATCATTGGGATTATTGCAAAAAAAAAACTGGTTGATTTTTATTCATTCTGCTCATTTCTAATTAACATTTTTATTTGTTCTCTATGATATTTTCTATATTTGTTTGCCCAATGCTGCATTTGCTCTGAGACTACACTTGTGAAAGACGGCCGCTCCCTAACACAGTCTTTGTCAGTCGTTCAAACTTTCATTCACCCAGAGATTAATAAACATTTATTATTATCTTTAAAAATAAATTGTGTATCTAAATAGAGTTTTAGTTGTTTTTTATGATGTCTGAACATAAGATACGTTGTTGCCGTACACGCGTAGCAATAACCCGTGAAAGTACACAGTGCAGCTGCGGTGTCAAAATAGGGGCTACTCTGAACTGCTCTGAGAGAGAACCATGGGAACTCTCAGATAAAAAAAAGAGTTCCGTGGAGTTCAAAATAGGGTTCATAATCACGCTAGGCAAGTTTCTTGATCCATAAACCACTATGGCCTCCAGACTAATTCAGGGAAACAATAATTCTGGTGGGCGTTCAAAGTAGCCACTTCCATCTGGGCTTCTTTGAACATGACAATAGTCATCTTTCAGCAGTTATAAGTGTCCGTCATTAGGCACAAATAACTACACTGAATAATTATGATCAGTGTGAACATTGTGGCTGATGAGCAGGACGTCTGTGCAAATAGAAGACATTTAACGTGGCTCTTTAATGGCGGCGATGGAAGAAGTGACGACGATAGTAATTAAATGTTGAAGTGGTGATATCAGTGATAGTAACATTCAATTCATGTCAACTCCAAGCATCCATGCATATCTCTCTTTCGCTTTCAATTATTGGTATAGTCATAAATTTCCTCACCAAAGTTCTATATTTTTGCAAAAAATACACTCAGTGTGCATAGACGCAATGTAGATAATAATCATTAATTATACTAGCTAGTCCCGAAACCCGAAATTTCCGATCACGCTTTTCGATTCCAGTTGACAAAAATTAGTCTCATAATTAGTGGCTCAAAATATCGCAATGAGTAATCTCAGGGACTGAATTTTGTCCACACTGGATGTGTGCAAGTAATATGTCATCAAAACTTGAGACAGTTCATAAAATTTCGTAATTTTTGGTCCAGTAATAACGAAATCTTACTTGCTAACACGTTCACCCAGATCTATTTTAGCATGATCAGCATGAAAACATTGACACGCCCATTTTAAGGGATAAGCTGGGAGACTGAGGAAATGAAAGACATGAACACTGACTGACGTCATTATCTATCTGAATTTTTGGACAGCGTTTTTTCCAAAACTTGGTTAAGTCTGATTTTGCAAGAGTTATGGCCCCTTTCAGACATTCATTCAAAATTAGTGAAGGTCGCGGTGCAATTGTTTCATTTGACACTTGATATATCCCGTCTTCATCTCCGGGTAAAGACGGGGCATAGCAAGTTTTAACTGAACACTTACACCGCGTCTTAACTCTTACATTAAATCTGAATGACTATCTGAAAGCTAAATATTCTAGCTGCTAAGACCGTCTGTAAAGACGCTAAAGGCCATATATATATCTGAAAGGACCGATGACTCTTGCAAAATTTGACGTACCCAGTTTTGGAAAAACGCTCCTGCCAGTTTTTACATATTATGTCCTAGAAACACCTTTTTAGTCAAGTGTGTCACGAGTGGAGTGAGTGCAATTAAGGGGATTGCTACAGAGCGGGTGTAGAGTAAGAAGGGCTCACGGCAGACAGGTAGGGAAAGACGTGAAAGGAAGAGAGTAAAATTAACGCACGAAGACAAGTAAGGAAAGCGTGCATGTTATGAGTGGTGGGGGTCTGAATGAGGCGAAAGCGCTGTATTACTATCACGGCAAGTTAGAAGGTCCTACTGAACGGACGCTAGTAAGAGCCCAGCGGGCGGACATAAGGGGAGCAGTCGAGAGACCAGTGAGAGAGTTTTCCAGTGATGACTGGTGCCGAGGTCGGGCCAAAGAGCGCCGCCTACGGTGATAGGCCAGCATAGGGCCGGGGGCCACACATAGGCCAGAAGTGAGGCTGTCAGTGCAGGACCGTAGAGGCACATAAAGTCGTGGCAGTCAGGCCACGGACAGGGACGTAGATATGA
>OZ007575.1:43045111-43080111 GCA_963931925.1 Onchidella celtica | reverse complement strand
GGTATTTTTTCCCTCGTAAGAAGGGTAATGGGTCCACCAGTGTGAGCAAGTTTGGCCCCCTCCACCACCCACTTTCAAATCCCCTGCCACCCTGGGGTCTCACCCTCACCCATGCCTTTTCCTGTGTAGAACAACTTACCCTTTTCAGGTGAAAACCAGCGAAGCAGAACGAATCAAATCTTTAATGTGGGGCCTTGTACGCCCACGGTTTATCTAAACGACCCTCAATATCGATATCTCTAAGGTGTTTATATCTCATGAAAAATGCCTGTTTCAACAAATGAGATCATCTGTCTGGGATTCGAAAGTCCCATTGAGTCACCCAGTTGGAGTAACAATTCCATACGTCGATTTTCCCCGGGAAATCTGGGAAGGGTTTCGCTTCCCCTAAATGAGGTTTTGTTAGCTGGAAGAAACCATTAATTGTTTGAGGGGGCGTTTTATGATGGCATAAAAGAGCAAGGGGATGAATGCACACGGCTGTAAGGCGTTACGGCACGTATGATAATATGCAGCAATACGATGATAACATTTTTTAGCAAGGGGGTCGTGTAGGCGTAACCAGGACCAAGTACAGACCTGTCCCGTAATTACACTTTGACTAATTCTACAACGAAGAGAGAGAGAGAGGGAAAAAGAGAACCCTTACACAATACTCGAAGTAGGCAGGTGGAAGACGGAACACGTGTGGAGTGGAAGGCAACAAACAAAACAAATAAATAAATGAGCAAAGAAGCTGATCAGCCAACCGTTGACATTCTTTATAGACCAGTCCATCATCTCAATCGTAATCAGAAAGAGAATAAATGGCGAAAAAACAAAGAAAGAAAGAAGAATGAATACAGGAGAGTAGGAAAGAAGAACGAATGAAAGAGAGAAGGAAAAACAGAAGGGAAAGAAAGGACAGAAAGACAGAAATACAAAAAACAAAAACAGAAAGAGCGTTCCTACCCACACAAAGACATTGCATGATTGGTGACTATTTCCCCCTCTTTGGTCAAATGGGTTTTGTTTGCATAGCAAATTCTCTGGAAAGTTTTAAGGATAGGGCTTGGGCTTAGGTTAGGGTTAGGGTCACGGGTCCGATTAACTTTAGCCAGATTTTCAAAATAACCGTTTTTGCTGGTGGCACGGCCCCAGAACTGTTTTTCCAGGAAACTGACTACAATTTAGTAACAAGAAATCCAATATTTTGTCTAACATAGCCCCAACCAAACATTGCCTTACTATTCTGCCATGTTCTAATCCACACTGACATGCAGATGGTTATTACATAATGATTGCTGCCATGTTCCTGTTGCATGCACTTTAATAAACTGTGGAACAGCACCACTTCTTGTTGCATGCATTTCAATAAATCTTGCAACCAGCAACTTGCATGCACGTAAATAAATCGTGCACCAGCATTGACTTCTACTTGCATGCACTTAAATAAACTGTGCACCGGCATGACTTCTAGTTGTATGCACTTTGAAAAACTCTGTGCTAACATCATCTCTTTGGAACTTAAAGCCCACTCCATTTGCATGTAATACTAATCATGTCTCTGGAACTTACCCACCAACACCACCCACCACCCTGGGCCCCAAGATATCTTTAATCTGCTGCTGACCCTCTCTAAATCCCTCCAAATGTCATAAATCTGCAGAGCAGCCCCCACTTTCAGTTCCCTCCACCCCGTGCCTCACTCGATCTGCGTAGGCAAGTAGCTAGTACATATGAGTCACATGTTCTTTGGCGGGCCACTAAATAATGTCATTCACAGCAGTTACTAGAGATGGAAACCCCTCCGCACGAATAATCTATTACTTTCAGATTTACTAAGACTATCTTGCACATCCCTCGGAAATAAAATGGGCGATCCCACATACTTCACCTCTTGTGTAACAAACCGAAAGTTCTTCACCCCGGTAGTTTCGATAGTCAACGGAAATGTCTTCGTTAGAATATTACGACTTTAGGAAATCTCTTGTTTCTTATCAGCGATTCTCAACGTCTGGTTTGATCTAATTATTTCAAGGGATCCATTGTGTTTTAACTGTGTCGGGAATAAATGTGAGTGGATCTGGCGAAGTCGAGCTGAGGGTGAAAGGCCAAATTCCTGACAAAATCCCTTCATCGGGGGAAACAACTTTGTATGTAAATTGCGATTTGCTTATAAAAGGAAAGATTAGCCATTTTTTCAGTTAAAATATTTTGCTCGAAATCGTCTTGGGAATATTTTATTTTCAAATGTTCTTGAAAGGATGGTAAAAACTTCACCTTGAGCCCGATTTCTCCAGATCCACCCAGAAGTGGCTGCAGGAAATATGGGAAGTTTTCCATTAAAATGATTCAGCCAGTTCTAGAACACACTCCTGCTAAGACTAGGATTTATATCAAGCTGTGGTGCCGTCTCTCTGGTTTTGCCCATCTAAGTAGTTTCATCAGAATGATGACCTCAGAAAGTTACGAATTATCAGTTTTGTCATACCACCAAAATAACTTGCTGATTCAAGGCCGCGGTACTTTATTTTGACAGTGTCTAGTACTCATAATTATTGTATTGCCCTCATTACTACAGTAACTGTGGCTGCCACTGTTACTATTGGCACGTTTACAGTCAATCACTGATTTTTTTGGCAATCATTAATTCTCTAATGGTGTCAATGTTCGAGGTGAGTAAGGTCTTGGGGATAATAGCGCATTCGACTAATCGAAAGGCCACTCACACTCGTCCAGGCACAATCATAATAATTAATAACACACTTGTTGAATATATATATCAGGCCTGAAGGGCCATACTACTTTATTACTACGGATACAATAGGTATGATTGCAGATACAATAAATATGGTTGCAGATACAATAGATAGGATTGCAGAATACAATAAATATGGTTGCAGATACCATAGATAGGATTGCAGATACAATAAATAGGACTGTCTTAATTAGTGGCTACATCAAAGCCCCGTTGTGGGAACTCCAGCTTGTCGCTGAACTTATTAACTGTAATTCAAAAGTTCTAATCTCACATGGGATACAACTAAGGCATTCAATATAACATGAGATACAATATCTACGTACTACGTCTACAAAAGATTATTTTTCTATGACTGACTTCAATACTTCTTTCTTTCCACACACACTATCATTCTACACTGTATTAATCTTGTCTCTATTGTGAGGATTGCCAGGTGGCTTTCCTACTACTCAGCTTCGTCACTGGGCTGATCTAGTAATTCCTGTCTCTATTGTGTGGACTTATGAATTGCCTACCGTTATACGCTCGTAGCCAAGTACGAGCGTAGATCCAAAGGACACGGTTCGCACTTTTGGCCTAGTGCGACGAGGCGTTTATCAATTCTCTGGATGACGACACGGTCACTCCACTTCGACTTCACTTGTGTCTATTCTGTCTGTGCTCGACTCCTATTGTCAGGCCCTGGAGCTCGAGCCGAGAGGAACCTCACTGGATCGAATGATTTCCACAGCCGTTCTCTACTTAAACAATGGCGACTTAAGCTTATATACCTCCAGCCAAACCCCGTGAAAGTTTCTTGTCTCACCTTCCGAAATCATGCCGGGTTCACGTGCCCCGTGCATAGCTTACACAACTCACCGCCTTAAGGCGTGAGTCCACTAACCTATAAAATCCCACCTTTTTATTCTAAGGGTCGGATCACCCTAACACTACTCACTGGATCCCAAAAATGAGATCCTGACAAATGGCCATAGGGACTAAGAATGAAGATCGCATAAAGACTGGCTCAAATGAAGATCTTACTTAAGTAAATGCTTGACAATGTGTCAAACCCGCATTGGTAAACGTGTCATGTGGTGGCTTTAGTGTTTCCGATAGAAGACACCGAATCTCGTTCTGAATGTAAAGCAGCGTTATTCAATTCTGGCAATATCATTGGCTACCATAGGTTTTCTGTGATATTTCACCTGCTATAAATAGCTTCATCAAAACAAGATGGCAGAAAAAAATGGGATGAACAAACAACTAACAAAACTACACCTGTCCAATGCTTAATGGACTCATGCCCTCAGCAAAACTGGACAGATAAAATTGTCCTTCGTAGACTCTGGGTCATACCCACCACACACATAACTTTCTCCTGGGAGGGGGGGGGGGAGAGCGAGCGATGCCTCCGAATGCCTCCAGCCAGCTAACTGCCAGCCATAATTTAACAGAAAGTGTGGATTTCCCGAAATATCCAAAGAAGGTATGCTTGAGGATCCATCAAAGAATTATTTTCTGACGTGAACCCCACAGCGCAATTTGACGTTTCTGAAGGAAGCCAAAGTTTACAAGTTGATTAACAGATTCATGCCATAATTTACACAATTCAAATTACAGACCGGCATTTTCAATAGTACGGGCCTTTTCCGGCTAGGTATTTTAATTTCACTTTTACTTTGCCTTATTTGTAGGAATCTGAAAGCTGAAAATTGAGCTAAGGTAGGGTAGAGGACAAACCGTGAAAAGTGCAAAGTGGCCGTTATAGTGCCGACGCGCCATTGTCATGATTCGGATGTTGTTAGATCTCACGCAGAGCGTGAGTGGTGTTTTTACCAGGGCCATGAGAAATTGGCTGGTGGCCTTGAACGGTCCTCGCGAATTATAGTTGGTGAGTAAATAAATGTAAAGTTAAACTGTTAGATTCACGCTTGTCGGTTTTAATGTTCGTGATTAATAAGTAATGGAGTAGGGGTGAAACAAGGTGGGGATAGTTGACATTGTTAAGTATGAGTAGACAAGTTTTTGCACGTTAACTGGCTGGTAGAATAGTGCAGACGTATTACTACAATTAAAATGGTGGGAGGTTTCGGCCAATGAGATTGCTGAACTAATTGGGCCAGCGGACTAGCACTGCTGAGTAGTTGGATAGTATAAAACATCGTGTAACGTTCAGATTCATTGAATACAGACGAGCAGAAGCATCGTGTCGTGAAGTATCTCCGGTTGGCCAGTACCTGAACTGTGTGATTTGAAGACTAGAAGTCCTTGCTAATCGGACTGACTGAGCTCTAGAAAGAAAGGTCTGAGTGGGCTGACCTTTAAAAGCCCACGCTGCGCTCTTTTGATGTTCGCGCCTACCAGTAGGCGTGACCAACGGTAACATATCTTATTTGTCTAAGCATAATAGAAGTTCAGAGATAGAGAGAACCACAGCCTCATAGGAAGTCTAAGGAAACCCCAGCTAGCACTCGACGAACGAGTGGCCCGTATTATAGATCTATCTCCATAGTATGATTGAAGTAATATAGCACATTGTTGATGAATTGAATAGTGATTGTGTATATATATATATATAGTCTTTTGCAACTGCTTAATTACCTACAAGCCGAAGTGTGCTTCTGTAGGCTTTGAACGTACTGGGCTCTCCTAACATTCAAGCCCATATGATTTAGGGAGAGTTTGCCTGGCGATTGGCCAGTGGCGACTCAACTGTCACTTTAGATTGATATCTAGTTTCGTATAATATACCCATTTGCTATTGATTGCAGTACATCCAATAAGGAACCATAGTTACATGAATATCATAGATTAAGTTAGTAATTAGAATTTATTGCTTTGAATATACCTCTATTGTCTTTTGTTTTGTTTATTAATATTTAAATAATAAGATGGCCCTGACCGGCCTGACATAGATATACGATCTAGTTATTTGATACTTTTCTTGTGTGGTTGTGTCCGAATGTGAGTTAGCTGCCTCTCGTTAGCCTTAACTCCAACTCAAAACTCATTAGGATTTGTAGATACACATAAACCGGTGTAAATCATCGGTTTTGGAATACACTCATTAAAAAAAAAAAATTTGTCTGTTGAATCCTCAGCTGTCAGGCTTTTCTCTTGTAAGCATTTCGCAGCTGCACTTTTAGAAAGCTATGTCAAGACATTTAAAAAGGCAAACAGCCAAAAAGAGAAAGCGGCTGTAAAATTCCGTATTAGGCCTATAAACGTTTAAATAGATAAGTTTAAGATAAAAAAAAAAGTGTTCGACTCTCACATTATTGATGGAGCTCCACACGTAAATCTGATTCAGCATGCACGGACGCTGAGCAAAATACTAATTGCCCCCCCCCCCCCCCCAAATAATTTTTAAACAAAACGCTGCTTTTCTGGACACCTAAAATTCACCATGACGCGGCAGTGGGTGGGTGTTCTGTTTCTCCCCAGACATACCATTGCTAAATTTAACCAGATGTAATAAAAACCACTTTACAGTGGTACTTGCCCTGAAACACGCAGTGACTCATTGTTACCCCATGCTCACACACAGCCGCCACATGGTTTGAGAATACAGTTTCCCTGGAAAAGATCCTCCGAATATTACGTTAGTCTAAATATAGACATTACGGGGAAAGACAACAAGCCTTGACCTAGATGTATTGTGGCATGTCCAACGTGAACATTGACTCGTATAATGAACTGGAGATTCCCACCCGGAAATGACAGTGCTTATGGTCCATTGTTATTGTTGTTGTGGTTTTTTTTTTAAGATTCGTGGAAGATGAAATTGTAGAATGTTTGGTTTACACTGGAGATACCCTGATGTGGGCCTTCTAATTCAACTGGTTTCAGGCAAATCAAAGCCACCTCAGCAGTAACTGGCGTTACATAAGTCATGGAGATAGCAGTTGGGGGCGGATTGGGAGGGAGCAGTTACTGTGGGCAAATGTACTGTTTACGGGAGGGGGGGGGGGCGCGGAGGAAGGAGAGTGGAGAGTCGGAACAATGGTCTTAGCTAGCATAAAAGTTCGACTGACGTGATCTGGGTTTTGCCTTTTCGTCTAATAGTGGAGGTGTCGCCCATGGGAAAAACACACGAACTCACCTGAAGCATCGAGAAGATTAAAAAAAAAATAATAATAAAATTCATGTATGTCGAATATTGCCAAGTTTTGGGAAAATTGTTTCCTGGGTTATTCAATGAGACTCGCTTGATCCAAACGTGGAGTAGAGGCGGTTGTTCAAGTGTGCACATGTGTTGCCAAAGCTGCCCCCCTCCCCCCTAAACAACAACAATAATAAAACAACAACGACAACAACAGCAATAACAAAACAGAGGTGATTTCCTAGAATTCAGTTGTTGGCGTACTTTCACCGCCACCCCCCCCCCCCCCCTCACACGACTTGTGCAAACTGCAAATTCCTATTTCACCACGGTGTCTCATCGCTAACAGGCTTATACATACAAATGTTTTTATTCTCGTATTTTGAAACTCAATGCAGCGGCGGACCTACATTTTTGGGACTCTTAGGCTTGAACTGTTGTGGGGTGTCTTCGCAACCAGCAACAACAGAGCAACATCAAAATTTCACTCATTCCAAAAAGGTCCCCTCGGGACCCCTCCGGGATTAGGAGTCCTGAAACTTACGCTTCATAAGTCTATAGTAGACCCGCCACTGACAGTGGTTACACCAGTTCTGCTGATACAACGGTAAAGCATATGACTTCATTGTCAAACCTACATGTACATCCATTTTGAACTCATACTTCAGTGTCGTCTCCATTGGCGTCCGGAGAGATATCTTTGGAAATTCCACCCCCAGTGTGCGCTGGTCATTAATAATATTAACGATGTAAAAAGAACATGAATGATAGTAGCTTTGTCATGAATGATAGTAGCTTTGTCATGAATGATAGTAGCTTTGTCATGAATGATAGTAGCTTTGTCATGAATGATAGTAGCTTTGTCATGAATGATAGTAGCTTTGTCATTAATGATAGTAGCTTTGTCATGAATGATAGTAGCTTTGTCATGAATGATAGTAGCTTTGTCATGAATGATAGTAGCTTTGTCATGAATGATAGTAGCTTTGTCATGAATGATAGTAGCTTTGTCATGAATAATAGTAGCTTTGTCATGAATGATAGTAGCTTTGTCATGAATTGATTCTATTTAGGATGGCTTAATACTGAAAAGAAAAATTACCATGAATTAAATTCCCAAGAGAACCCATGGAAGAGACTGAACATGCATCAGTATAAACTCTGACCAGGCTGCATTGTCTTCATAGGGCTCTCTTCGCTTGAAACCATTAGAAAAGGCCGTAATTTCCGGACATCGGGGAAAAAAAAAGTATATACATAATGAAAACTGAATAAAGTCTGCCACGGAGTCCACGAAAAGAATGGAGATGTGATAATTGTACACAACAACGACAACAACAATGAAAACAACAAATGAACCTTCGGGGGGGGGGGGTGAAAAGCTGCAGGAAATATTCTGAGAAATAATAATAATAATAATAATAATAATAATAATAATAACAGTCAATAGCCAAATACGCGTTTCTGCCATTGACTTTCTTGTACTCAATGAGTGCAGGGCTGGACCCAAGACAATTACATTACACAGATATTGGTTTGATTTATACGGAAAAACAAATTATTCCAGACATAATTATTATGACTTTAGCCTTAAACACTGAGCAAGTTACTTGAGCAATTTCTTCAGTTGCGGAAGAAGCAATGTTTAAAATTGCAATTTATCTTTCCATTTCCATGACCATTTTATTGCTTCATAGATAAATATTCTTAGAGGGTCTCAAAAATTCCCTCAGCCACTGCCGTAGACGCACCAGTTTTGTTTTTTTCTTTTCTTCATTCTTGTGTGACATGTCACGGACGACGATGGAGAGATGATCTTGTGCAGACAGGGGACCAGGCATGGACAAGAAGGACGGAAAATAGACAAGAATGGAGATCACTGGCGGAGGGCTACAGCCTGCAGTGGGCGGACGAAGCCTAAAAAAGAACAACCACAAATGCACTCGTGTGTGCAATATTGCTGATGTGCCATAAACACCAAACTTAACCCCCCCCCCCCACACACACACACCCCTTATCTTCTTCTTTTCTAAATGATAGATACGATGTTTCCACCAGCAAAAGAGAACAGTGCTACATTTATAACCAATCTCATAGATTTGTGGTGCATGCCCTCGTCAAATTCAACATCACGTTTAATGTGCGACAGAGACCAAAAAGTGACAGTTCAGCAGCGAAACCGAAAATTCATTAAATTATAAGGAAAAGTTTAAGAGACCGGTTCACTCCACATTATAATGAGATGCAACGCAAACCTCGAGTGAGGCCCTTAATATTGCACTAAGTGTTCTGTCCCTCCCTTCGGTGTATGTTAGTGAATGGCATTTTTTGTCCCTGCGTAGGATGTGTCATAATATCATGTCGTGACCTACATTGAAATTTGGAAACCAAAAATCCAGAAAGGATTCGGAACCAGTTAGCTCCGTTACAGGGACGGTGGGTGGGTTGGGGGGGGGGGCACCAACAGAAAGTATGCAATACAATATATATTCAAAATATTATTTTTAGCGTCACCCTTGCGTTTAATGCATACGTTTGAAGGCCATACACACGTTCAGTTGCCTTCAGTCGAAGGCCATACATTATTATGAAGGTTTGCGTCAGGGGACTATCTATACACTACATCGTCACGAACTCTGCTTACGCAAAGCATAAAATAAATAGAAAAATTAACAGCCAAAGGCTATACAGGATTGAAATATGAGTCAAGAGTTATATAAGTTCTGCTTTCGTAAAGCAATACCATTTTTTTTTTTTTTAAATTCTAAAAAATGTGGAAATGTTTTCGCTCAGCTCCTGACATGATTGTCGAGTTCTGTGATCATAAACATGAACATAGTTTAGAGTTTAGAACATTCAAAGTAGTAAATACAATGTATGTATCAGATAATCGTCTTAATCGCTTCTACACAGAAGAATTCAGGGAATGAAATAACCGATTTTCTGTAAATGATATACGTAGATTATAAATGACAATATAATGTTGACAATAATGATGACTGCGTATTGATACTATTATGTGTTGAAAGTTTGCCCGTTGTCTTTAAGTGTAAGTCGGAGAGCAGGGAAACTAAGAGAGAAAGAAGAACTAAACACTATGTCTCATTTTCGTTCAAATCTCAGAAAGCATTTTTTTGCTGCAGCAAACTGTTCAGAACAAGGAATGAAGATACGGTAACCAAAAAATAAGGATGCCCGAAACTGCCCCGTAAGTCTCGAGATTAGTAAAGACATTGCGTCTGAAGACAGTGTAGAAAATGAACTAACCGGTTTGCTTCACTTACGCCACTGAAAATTGTGATGCGGACCACGAGGCTTCGCACTCGGCGTCATAATTATTGTTCGAGTAGGCTACTCAAAATGCATTGGAACCTCTGAGAGAAGACAAAACAAAATTAGCCTGTGTTATAAGTACGTACGCATCCGGAGCGTTTTGCACTAGGAGCACATTACGTTTACTTACCTATCCCTAACCCCGTCTTTATCCTCAACCCTAAATCCTATCGAATCCCCAACCCTGCCCTTATACCCTTTCAACCAAAGAACAGGCGGAAAACAACAAGAACATCTGAAAGAATAATTAATCATAATTAATTAAGGCTGTTGTCGGGAGCATTTCGGGAGGAGCCCTCTAGCTCTGGAGTCACAAAACGCTTTAAAATACCTACCCCTAGATTAAAAAACTTTGGGTGAGGGGCGTACGTACTTGTAACCACCTTCTAAACTTAAACACTGCAGAGAAAGGCAAGTTCTGTCACGTCATGGGGAATAAAACAAATTCCAACGCTGGCAGAGTGAGACTACAGCTACAGGAAATCTTTAAGGCAAGAGACCCCTCAACTCCCCCCCCCCCCTCCTCACCGTTTAACAAGGATTTCGCTCTTTAAACTCAAGACACATCTAGATCAAACATGAGTCTGTTTATGAAACTTAAATAAAGTTGTTTTCTGTAAAATCAGAGATATTATGACAGTTTGAATGTACTTGCCTCTAGGTTTTTCTCATCGCTTGTCGGTGAAAAACATTAATTTTCAGTAAAAGGTCATTGGACAGTCAAAAACCCTCATTACTGCATCTGGTGCAGACATCTCTGTCATCTCACCTAGCCTACTATTGCCCCTCCTACAGATCTGGCGATAGAATGTGTTTGGTGCTGTTATATGCCAAAATGTAAGAACCCAGTACCATTTCAATTAGCATTTTCCTATCATCCGCTCCTGAAATCAATTTGGGCTAGAATGTATTGATCGATTGATTGATTCATATACTTATATATTTATTTATTTTCATTTTCTTCTGTCCACAGGAAACGGTAATAGATGTAAATTTAATTGTTTTGCCAGGTGGATCAATGCATTGCACTGAACACAGAAAATTTTACATAATGAACGGAGGTCACAGTAGCCTACATGCATGAGTATGGAAATTCCTGGAACCCGCAAGGCTGTTGTAAAGCACGATAGATGAATGTAGTTAAGTCGGAATAAAAAAAAATATTCAACAAAGCTGACACCATGAATTGCATTGTTTTCCTGTGTGTCAAAAAACAATATTTAGACGCCTGCGAAAAACCAGCGATATCGTATTTTTTTTTATGGGGTTTAGCTGACGTACTGACAACCCAGGACACCTATGGCTTGGCACTGGGTATTCCCATTTCTATGATCAGAGTCTGTTAGAGGTGTTGCGCCCAAGAAACAGGTATTGCAATTATGTGAAAGTATAAGCTTTTGTTTTGCCATTTCTCGTGACATAAATATATGTGAAGCAACATAGTTTTGACATTATTTTAGCTATAACTTTACTGAGGCAATATAATAATAATAATAATAGTTCGTCCATCAGGTATGATGATGACCTTAACAACACCAGAGGAATAAAGAATAGAAATTGTTGAGAATTTCAACACATGGACAATAAAGAGAACTAAAGGACACAGAGGACAGAACGGAAAGACTGTTCTTTCATGACTTATGGCTTCTCATGTGACTGATAAGTCCTATTTTTGCCCTGCAGACCCTTCCGCATAAATGACAAGAGTGCTCCGTTGGTTCAGTACCACTGGGCCTTTTCTTGCGCCGTTCTCTTTTTTTGATAGCCTGCTGGACTCTGTCAGCTTCCCATGCTTTGCTGCCTCTGGTAAGGGCCGCCCTCCAATTTGCACGATCAAGCGAGAGCTTTTCCCACTCACTCACATCAATGGCAAAGGCCTTCAGTGATTGCTTGAGAGTGTCTTTGTAACGTCTCTTTGGGGCCCCAACATTCCTCGTTCCATTGGAGAGCTCAGAGAAGAAGATTTGCTTAGGGAGTCTGGAGTCGGGCATTCTGACAACATGTCCTGCCCAACGTAGCTGAATTTTTTTCAGGTGGCAGAAGATGCTCAATTCCTTGGCACGATTGAGGACCTCAGTGTCTGGAATTTTATCCTGCCATTTGATCCTTAGGATCTTTCTAAGGCAGGCCAGATGAAAGTGATTTAGCTTTCTGGCATGCGATTGGTACACTGTCCAGGTTTCAGCCCCATAGAGTAGGGTGGGAAGGACCACAGCATTGTACACTTTCAGCTTAGTGTCTGTGCGAATGCCGGCAACATCCCATACTCTCTTTCGAAGCCTGCCAAATGCAGAGCTGGCTTTGCTGATTCTTGAGAGAATTTCAGTATCAACACGAGCCGCGGAAGACAGTGTACTGCCAAGATAGGTGAAGTTCTCCGACACCTTCAGAAGACTGTCATGGACTTTGATATTTGGGGTCACAGAATACTTGTCGTCAGGAGTAGGCTGATGGAGCACTTCCGTCTTCTTTGTGCTTATTGTGAGGCCAAAGTTGTCACAGGCACTAGAGAACTTATCAACACAGTTTTGCATGCTATCCTCATCGTGTGCCAGAAGTGCACAATCATCAGCAAATAGTAGGTCACAGACTTGAGTACTTTTGGTTTTGGTTTTTGCCTGAAGTCTCCTGAGGTTGAATAGACTGCCATCAGTTCGGTACTTGATGCTTACCCCTTGAGGAGGAGAGCTAAAGGCTTCTTGTAGCATTGCAGAGAACATGATGCTGAACAGAGTTGGGGCTAAGACACAACCCTGTTTTACCCCATTTGTGACAGCAAAGGGCTCTGAAACACTGCCGTCGCTTTTGACTGCAGCTTGCATGCCATCATGAAACTGGCGCACTATTGTGATGAATTCGGGTGGACACCCAAACTTCGCCAAGATTTTCCAGAGGCCTTCACGACACACTGTGTCAAATGCTTTTGTGAGGTCAACAAATGTGATATACAGCGCTCTATTTTGTTCCATGCATTTTTCCTGAATCTGTCTGGCAGCAAAAATCATATCCGCCGTTCCCCTCTCTTTACGAAAGCCACATTGGCTCTCGGGAAGCAAGTCATTTGACGAGAGGTGATCAAGAAGGCGATTCAGAAGCATTCTTGCCAATATTTTGCCAGCAATTGAAAGTAGAGAGATTCCCCGATGGTTGTCACAGACTTGGCTGTCCCCTTTGTTTTTGTACAGATGGATGATTGAAGCATCTTTGAAGTCCTGTGGCAGCTTCCCTGCTTTCAACATATGATTGAACAACTCGGTCAACCTTTCAATAAGCTTTTCTCCACCGAAGGCATACACCTCAGCAGGAATTGAATCCACGCCTGGTGATTTTTTAAAGGACATCTGATTTGTGGCAGTTCGGGTCTCATTTGCTGTGAATGGCTTGGCAAGAGCTGCATTAATAGGAGTCTGAGGGAGGCGGTCAATGGACTCAGTATTTATATTTGATGGCCGATTTAGCACACCTCCGAAATGTTCTGCCCAACGCTGAATTATGGCATTCAATTCAACAATGCGTGTTGAACCATCTGACGCAAGAAGTGGCGTAGTGCCAGAGCGGGATGGTCCAAACACAGCTCGGAGGCTCTCAAAGAACTTTCTAGTGTTGTTTGTGTCGGCATATTTCTGAGTTTCTCTTACTCGCTCTTCAAGCCAGTCATTTTTCATTTTCCTCAGCTTCTTCTGGAGTACACCCTTACATGCACGCAGTGCATCAGCTTTTGCTGTGGAAGAGGGGTCAATGCAGTGAGCTTGGATGAGACTATTTTTTTCTTTGATGAGCACTTTGATTTCATTATCATTATCATTGAACCAGTCCTGGTGCTTGCGGACAGGAAAACCAACTGTGCTGCTGGCGCAAGAGTGTACAGTCGTATTTAGGTCAGTCCAGCTCTGTTCAATGTTCTCATGGTCAAAAGTCACGCAATCCAATTTTGAGGAGAGTTCTGATGAGAGCTCGCTCTGTTTCTCAGCTGAGCAGAGTTTTGAAACATTTAGGCGTTTAGGTGGCGCTTTCCTTTGAGGGCGTCTATTGCGCCTCAATGTTAGTCTGAGCTTGCAAACAATGAGTCTGTGGTCAGTTCCACACTCGGCACCACACATCGCCTTTGTTACAAGGACATCCTTTCTGTCAGTCTTCCTCACAATGACATAGTCTATGAGATGCCAATGCTTTGAGCGGGGATGCATCCATGACGTTCTGTTTCTCACGGGGAGACTAAAATTTGTGTTGGTAATGAACAGGCCAAATTCAGCGCACAAAGTAAGTAAGCGCAACCCATTGTTATTGCATGAACCAACTCCATGAGGGCCCAAAACATTTGGCCACGCTGAGATTTCGGAGCCAACCCTAGCATTGAAGTCCCCCAAGAGAATCAGCTTATCAGCTGCCGGGACAGAGCATATGACAGATTCTAGATCAGAATAGAACTTGTCTTTGGCTTCATCTGGGTTTGTCATGGTGGGCGCATATGCGCTAATGAGGGTGGCTGACTGGCTTTTCCCAACTGGGATCCTGAGTGTCATTAGCCTGTCATTTATTTCAATTGGCATGGACTGCAAGTTTCTGACAAGGTCATTTTTAATTGCAAACCCAACACCATGCTGTCTCGGTTCGACTGCACCCTTGCCTTTCCAGAAGAAGGTGTATCCACCACTGAGCTCTTTGAGTTGGCCACTATCAGGGAGTCTGGTCTCACTGAGTGCCAATATGTCCAGGTTGTACCTGCTGAGCTCAATGGCAATAAGTGCAGTGCGTCTTTCCGGGTTGTTTGAGTTGTCCTGTAGTGTGCGTATATTCCAGGCTCCTAGCCTGAGTAAGCTGAATTTCTTTTTGTTTCGACCGCAAAAAGGGATCCCCACTGGTCGCGGTATACCGCGGTATACTACTGAGGCAGTATAATTATCGGTTAAACACACTACACTTTTGAAACGATGTAACGACGAATGTTATTATTATTTTTTTTAATCCTTGCTTATGGCTACCCCAGTCATTGCTAATTGTATGTGGCGTCACTATGATTAAAACTTAATGCAGGGCTGGGTTTTTTTTTCGATTTCTTTCGGAGAAACACTAAATATGTCACTAGCCTGCGTTCACTCCCAACCTTCGATCTATTTACCACTTAGTTACTCAGTGTTATAATATTATTGCGACATTGTTCAGCCTTTTTCCACCTTACAATGGGCAAACGTGACACATTGTCATTTATAAATTAAAGTTCCACATGATAGTTAAGAAACCCTCAATATCATACATAAATTAAAATGTACTCTGTGAGTCGCACAATGCCTTTTACCAGCAAATGGCTCAACATCTCGATTGGTACTGCAGTTCTAGTAACAAGGCAAAGCCCCCAAGTCTTAACTATCCCGTATATCTTCACCCTGTTGTGTTAGACCAGCAGTTCCCATGAACATGAAAATTAATGATAATAGTAAATTTGATGATGCCTGGCACATTCGTCACACAGGTTCAATTATACGGCAGCACCAAATGATATCCTAAAGTGGCAATAGATTAAACACTGAAGAAATTCAGGGCGTGGAAAAGAGAAAATACAACAAATCAAATTTCTAGATAGATCACCCAAGAGCAAGAGAATAATACACATGAAAGCAAACAGGGAAAGCTACAGAAAATCGTTTTTGAATTCGCCTCATCAAGTCATTTTAACTAGAGTGTGTGCCACATTTCGCTAAGGTTCTTTACCATGTCACTTCATGTATGTCTGTTGCTGATTTGTGGTATGTTTATGTAATGACACGTAAGATTTGTGTACCTTATGTGCACTGTTAAACGCTCTGTGAAAGAGAATTCCCCTCATGGGATAATAAAGTCGTTCTTCTCTTATCTGAAATCCGAGCGCATATAGAACAATAAATGTATACCGAGCTTGCAGTTCCCGTTTCTGCTACAACAGTCTTGGAAATTCTGTGGTTTTCCCGGTTTTAACTCTGTCAAGGTTAGCGTGGGCGGTTTCATAGATCTATTTTTGGTTGCCTTTTCTCTGTTCTTTTCAAAATGTCTGCCCCTGACTGCTTAAAGGCATACATTCTCATACAGGTATTATTAAGCCAGATACTAAAGTCTTAGGAAGGTTTTGGGAATTATCAAAATGCTGCTCCCACGGGGAAGGAAATGACAGTTTTCTGAGGGGGTGGTATTCAGTGACCATAGACCTTGCCCGAACGAGTCAAAGATCATAATTATTAACATGGCACTATGCCAGTGGAGTGCATACGTTATAAAGGTAATGAGAATTGGGATTGGCTGTTTATGTTGAATCTGCCTGTCCTTTCTGATAAACATTTATTTTTCTAATTCTATTCAAGTCACGTTTAATTATAAAACCCAGTAGTTTACTAGGAATTTGCCGTCCAAAATTCTGTTTTCATTCAGCAAAACTGTTAAAGATCACCCCAACATTTAACCATTATGGAAAAATATTAAATTGTGCCAAATGAAGGTGGTTGTTTATAAAAGGTCAGTGTCATTCTTGTGACCTCGTGGGGATACGTTGGCTCTGTTGACGTTGTCGTGTTATGGAAAAGGACTGTATATCTCTAAACTAGGCGAAATTCCCATTTTAACGCCATTTCCTTGTGCTTATCTTTTCTACCACTAGGTAACAATTTTGTACGACTAATCGTTTCTTTTGAATATCATAAAACGGAAATTGAACAACAATTACAGTAAACTGTTTTTTGCATCTCCTGTAAAGTTTTTTTTTTTTTTTTTTACATTTGCAGCGTTTTTTCATGAATCGGCAGAACAGGTGTATTACAGCGTTCAGTGAAAAATCCGGTTAATATTACGGTGGAGTAGAAGATAAAACAGGGATGCCTGGCTGGCTGATAATACTGATTTGCACTTCAGAGAGCCATACGGGAAGCTCAGGGGAGGGGATGTGTACAAGAAAACAGAACATTAATTTAGGGGAAACCCAGTGTAAACTATTTAAGAAAAAATCTAGGATCCAATCGGCGGTGGTGGTCTGCAATCCGAATTATTCACCCTGGACACATTGGTGCTTCAGTATTATCATATCGATTTGAATTCTTGTTTGTCTTCATATTCTGAAGTTAAAATAAGACTGTAGAGCTCTGTGAGATGGGGTATAACAAATGCACATTTTGACACATGTTTAAAATGCGTTGTGGCACTTATCATGTTGTTCCACAGTTCCGATGTATTCTATCTGCTTATCATAATGACATCCGCAAACGTTTAACGTCGAATTTCTCAGTTGTACAGAAAGTGGAGTTGGAACAAACAAGAACTAAGGTCATGATATGCGTCGTTTCCCACAAGGGTGTCTGACCTCTGTCCAAACAAAACGCCGTGACTTTCTTGCATGTCAATGTACATAATATAATTATGCCTGTGATTCAATGTCGAGACGCCTCAACCAGAAGCCGGAATATCCGGGAGTGTGAAATGTTTTGACAAAAAGAATGCCCAGTCTAAACGATGGTGGTAAAAGGTATCAGAGCAGACAAACTTAACATTCCATAAATTATATGAATTGAGAAGATTGACGAAAGGGATATTTCCGACTCGCTTCTTTCGTTTGTGTACGACTCATTAACAAAGTCAATGGGTTTCCATAAAAGGGTGTATCGAAGGCTGGTTTCAATTTTTTTTTTTAATTAACATAGGTATGGGTGTACGATCTGTAAAAGTGAAGTATTGCAAATTGTATAGGTCTCATTCTCAACTGCCAAACCGCACCCCGAAGCGATAAACAAAATATGTCTATAGCTGAGAGCCAGTCCATCTGCAAATAATCTTGTGTAAAGCGTTTTGTACTGTAGAATACAATGGACGGCTTGCCTCTATAAATCCTGTATAAACCCAACGTAATTATAACCATAATTATTACCAAGATGATGCATCGTTAGATGTGATTGCGTTATATTTATTTATTCTTTCATGTGTAGCCCACTCTGTCCTAGATAAACAAGAGAAGTCTGAAGATTAATTTTTTTAATAAGAAAGAAAAGACAGAAAATTAAAAAAAAACACACACATCGTCAAATCGGGTTTTCACAGTCCTGGGTTTTCACAGATCAGGAAAACCCCACAGCAGTGATTGTTTACTATCTGTCTGTCGGATGGCACGTCCCGTCCAACCACAAAACACTCCTTTTTTCCCCACGTATCTCCAGCAGTGCGTTCGTGTGTTCGTTAACATGGATTGCATTAGACTTACGTATAGCTTGCATGGTTCGAGTAATGAATAATTTACATGACTGGCAAAAATAAAAGCAACGATAGAAATAGATCGACATGGTTGATTGTTGCTGGACCAACAGACGTAACAGGTGAGATTTTCTAAATACACCATGAGTCAATCACTTAACACATTACATTTTCATTCATAATATTATGTGTGCTCCTCTTTCCTTCTCTGTTTCCAGTTTTTTCCTCATTCATACTGCCTAATTAGCCTTCACCCCACTCTCACTCCTCCTCGGCCCTAACGCTTGCGTACAGTGCCCGACATAAGACACTTAGAACAAACTTAAATGCAAAAATTCATCACGAATGGTTGAAACACATCATCCAACAGTGTTTTCAGGGCAAATCCGTTGTGACGCAAGGGTAATTTCCCTCCCGGATCTCAAGCTTTGTTCAGTCATTGTGGCTGGGACATCTATCTATCTATCTATCTATCTATCTATCTATCTATCTATCTATCTGTCTATCTATCTATCTATCTATCTATCTATCTATCTATCTATCTATCTATCTATCTATCTATCTATCTATCTATCTATCTATCTGTCTGTCTGTCTGTCTGTTTGTCTGTCTGTATGTATGTATGTATCATCTAGCTATCGATCTGTCAATCTATTTATCAATCTATCTACCCATCCATCTGTCTGCCTGTCTATCTATCTATCTATCTATCTATCTATCTATCTATCTATCTATCTATCTATCTATCTATCTATCTATCTATCTATCTATCTACCTACCTATCTATCTACCTGTCTGTCGGTCCGTCTGTCTGTATGTTTGTCTGTCTATCTGTCTGTCTATCTGTGTGTCTAATCTATCTATCAATCAGTCTGCCTCTTTATCATTCAGCTGGTATGCATATCGATGCAAAAAAGTGTTATTGTCATAGCTAAGACGATCATTGGACATAAAGGTTCGGTGCTAATTGCATTTGGCAGTTATTTGATAATTATGCACTCTATTGTTCAGCTACTGAGGAAAGGGCACGTGAAGCTTTTAGTTCTACAGAAAATATACACCAGCAATTAAAACGCCAAGTTCTCTGGACAAATAAGACAATGAAACTTTCGCTAGAGTCTAACAAAGGCACACCAACTAGCTACCTTCTTTCGCTGCTCCGAGGGTCCTGCTGTTGCAGTTTTCCGGGAAACCGACTACTGAGCTCGAATACTGGTCCTGTCTCGGTGGGTCCCTCGTACAAGGTGTATGCGAACGAGTGGTACTAGCAGATGATCACCGTTTCGCCTATGACCATTCCGCAGCCTCCGGGCTCCGGATAAGCCCGATCCCAGGTCTGGAGAGACCCGGGGAGAATTTCTTCTCGACCGCCACGTGGTAGCAGCGGGGCAGCCCAAGCTGGGGGCTGGCTAACGGGGACGGGCTGACGGCTGACCTTCCCGAAGCCGTTAAACACTGGGAGCTTTCCGTTGCTGTAGGCAGATGGGGGCAAATTGCCTAGCAGAACGCAGTGGTGGCAGTCCCCGATTGAGGGCCGGGGACTGACCAGATCGATCTTTCGAAAAGTCGTGCAGCAAGCACTACGTGACAACGACTAAACAAGACAATGACCGCACGCTGGCGGATGAGAAAGAGAGATTCTGATCACGACGTGATACGAATCAGTCGGTTCAGGCTGTCACCAGCCTCCTTTTGTCTGAAAGGGGTCTAAGCAGCGACAAATTCCCACTTTACATGATGGTACAATATGGCAAAAAGAAACGTGGGGCTGAGAAACCCAAAACATATTCTCCGTAGGGAGGATGGCAGTTACCAGGTCCCCCTGCGCAAGTATGCTACTGGTGACCTGTGTCTAAATGCGAGTGTGAATGAGTGTGCGAAAACCAAGAAGGGGACCCTAGCGGCGAGGGATCCCCCTGCGACACTTAACATGTTGCAGCTCAACGTCTGCGGCCTTCGCCCGAAGGTCTTGGAGCTTACTAAGCTCCTGAAGGCAAAACACATACATGTAGCTCTCATCCAGGAGACTCTACTGAATGGGAGAGGCGCGCACGTCACAGGGTATACCATGTACACCTGCTCGTGTACCAAATGCCGAGGCATTGCCACACTGGTTCGCAATGACATTACGGCGGTGAGGCAGAACGCCCCGACGAGTAACGGTGAAACTGATACCCTCACCCTTACAGTATGGAAGGACGGCGTGTCCTTTACCATCACGAATGTGTATAATCCCCCTAAGGTCCCCTGCGACCTAGGGCTGACAGAGGCTACCTTTAGAAAAACCATCATAGGAGGAGACTTCAACGCACGAAGCCCTGAAATGGGATACACCCCAGAATCCACGAACATCGCAGGAAGAAACGTCGAAGATCTCCTCCTAAGTTCGAACCTGGTCCGAATACAATCAAGCGCCTCCGCGCCTACTTGCTTGCATCGTGCAAACGGCGCGGAGAGTCGGCCAGACATTACGCTTCTATCTGCTGACCTCGTTACCAGACACAGCTACACAGTCCTCGAGGACGTAGGTAGCGACCACCTTCCTCTCCTCGTACAAATCCAGACCAAAACAGCTAAGAAGAAGGAGAAACGTTTAAACTGGAATTACAAGCGAGGTAGATGGGAAGAGTTCAGAGAGACTTCAGGTTTAACTCTGAACGAGGTGGACCCAAACCAGGGTTCTATTGACGAAGCCAACGCCGTACTGACTACGGCCGTGCTCGCAGCTGCTAAGCGGAGTATTCCGCGAGGACTGCAGCCCCTAAATCGCTTGCCCTGGTCAAAGGAACTTGAACAGGCGGTCCGACAGCGCAAGAGGGCGAGAAGAAAAGCAAAAACGAGCACGGCGGCAAGGATCGAGTACAATAGATTGACCGCCAAAGTCAAACTACTGTCTAGAAACACCAAAAGGGCAAAGTGGTTAAACCTGTGCGAGTCTCTGAACGTGGACCCGAGTGGTGGCCGAGCGTGGACCGTCCTGAATCGCCTTAATCGGGGGCAAAGAGTGAAGAATGTCGCTCCGATACGGGCAAACGGGACGGTCGCGGTGACAGACCATAAGCGTGCAACCATGCTTAACCGACACTTTGCCAGTACAAATAAGAGTGGCAAAGCTACGAATACGGACAAGGGGCTCCGTAAGGTCAGGCGTCAGCTCGAAAAGTCGCAGGTAGACAGCGATTACGATGGCTTTAACAGTGAGTTTACCCTAGAGGAACTGGAGAGAGTACTTGGCAAGTGTAAAAATCGTAAAGCGCCAGGCCCGGACAAAATCTCCAACGAGATGTTGCTCCAGATGGGCCACACGGCAAAGAAATGGCTCCTAGCCTTAATAAATAGAACGTGGCATGAAGGAAAACTCCCTATTGACTGGAAAAAGGCAGTGGTGTCAGCTATCCCGAAATCAGGCAAAGATGGTACCGAACCATCACATTATAGGCCAATATCCCTTAGCTCTTGCATCTGCAAAGTAGGGGAGAGGATGGTTAACTACCGGCTGACCTGGTATCTAGAAGAGCGCGGTCTTCTCGACAGACACCAGGCGGGCTTCCGTAGTGGCAGGCAGACGATGGACCAGCTTATCCGATTGACCCAAGCGGTCAATAATGGTTTCCATAGGCGGGAGCATACTATCGCCGTATTCGTCGATCTCAAACAAGCGTACGATAAGGTGTGTAAAGGTGGGCTACTCCTTAAATTACTCAAGGCGGAGGTCAAAGGAAACTTATATGCATGGGTAAAAGATTTCCTTCACAATCGAACAGTCCGCACCAGAGTGAACGGACAGACCTCAAGCCAACTCACCATGGAGAATGGCCTACCGCAAGGTTCAGCGTTAAGCTGCACGCTCTTTGCGGCTTACACCAGCGACCTTACCCAACACCTGAGATGCGAAAAAGCGATGTATGTCGACGATATGGTAATCTGGAGGACAGGAAAGCATGTCCAATGGTTACAGCGAGACCTTAACCGGGACCTCACGACGCTTGCCTGCTACTGCCGATTGTGGAAGATGGAGATAAACGTCGATAAGACCGTTTATCAACTCTTCACCAACGGAAAACACGCCCAGAAAGCCACCATCAATCTTAAGATCAATGGCCAGACACTCAAAAGGGAAAGCGCACCACGATACCTGGGAGTTGAACTTGACAGCAGGCTCAACTTGCAGACGCACGTCAGCAAGCTCGAGACTGAGGCTAGGAGGCGATTGACACTGTTAAAAACGCTCGCCAGTACCAACTGGGGTGCCACTGGGAAGGTTCTCAGACAGCTATATCTAGCCTACGTCCGAGCAGGACTAGAATATAGCCTACCACTGCAACCAATGGCCAGCGACCGAACGCTGTCGGCACTGGACCGAGTTCAGAACAGCGCCTTGAGACTCATAACAGCCTGCCTCAAAACCACTCCTACGAATGCTCTCGAAATAATGACCAATGTGGAACCACTGGCAAACAGAAGGGAAGGAAGCGTACTACAGCAGTACGAGAGGTTAAAAAGGCTCGAGCCGGACTACCCGGCGCGGGAGGCGATCGAAATCGAACCGCCACCGAAAATACTCCAGAAGAAGTCGTTCCTGGGCGAGGCCAAACGGCTAACTGAGGAGTATGGGCTAGAACAAGACAGAATGCCCCTTCGGTTATGGACGAAAGAGCCACCTCACGCCTCCCTGAAACCCCCAGTGGTCAAAACCACGCTTCTAGACACAAACCTGACTAAGGAGGTCAATCCCACGATCCTGAAAACGGCAGCTGGCGAAACTATTGACTCGTACCCAGCACACATGATTAAGGCTTATACTGACGGTTCGGCAGTACAGGCGACTACGAATGCGGGGTACGGGGCAATAATCTACTACCCTGACGGCACTGACACCGATAAGATCTATGGGCCATGCGGGGCGAATGGCTCCAACTTCGACGCTGAGGCGACAGCGATTTGGAGAACACTGACTGCGGTTTTCAACGGCTTTGAAAACGGAACAGTATCGCCAGAAGATATTGTTGTGTTCTCAGACTCAAGGGCCACACTGATGGCCGTCCAATCGCTCAACCATAAGCTCGAGGCACACGGCGCAGATAAAATCAGACATATCTGCCACCAGATCATAAGTGGATACGGTGTCGAGGTCCACCTCCAGTGGATCCCCGCGCACATAGGTATCCGGGGCAACGAGGTTGCTGATAGCCTAGCGAAAAAGGGTACCAGAGGCGAACAGCCAAAGCACCCAACGTCTTACCCAGCAGCCCGAGCCAGAATCCGCGCTCACGGACGCAGGAAATGGCTATATCAATGGGCAAACTCGGATAAAGGACGTAGGGTGTATCATAATCAAACCAAACCAGACATCAAAGACCCGATTTTGACACTAGAGCGCAAATACGCGACTATCATACAGCGTATGAGGACGGGACATGTCCAGTTGAACGCACACCTAAATCGTTTCAACCCACTCCGTGAGCCAGTATGCCGGCACTGCGGGTCCCCGCAGGAGACTGTCGAGCACATACTTGCGGAGTGCCAAGGACTGAAACAACTAAGATCCCGCCACCTCCCAGATACCCCGACAGTCTCCAATTGCCTTTATGGGGACGCTAAACAACTAAAGAATACTGCCATATTCGCCATTGCCGTCACGAGTGAAAACTCGATCGGCCAGGGATGAGCACTCGAGCTACCTTCTTTGAAAGTTAATACACTGCACTGCATTTCCAATGACATGACGCCCTTTTCAAAACCCTGCAGAAATAGCTGGTGCAGTCAATTAAAAGAAAAAAAAAAAAAGAATAGATAAGTAGGAAGAAAAAAAAAAGCTGCAAATAGCCCAAAAATCTTCAATCTCATTTTTAATCTTATATGAATTTCAAAACGTTTAGCATTAGTTTCGTGATCTATAAGAGTAGAGTCTGGCACATGGTGGCCTAGAGGCAAGGTGCTCGCTCTCATGCCTAAGGTACGGGGTTTGAATCCCGGTCGGTGCAGGCATGTGGGAATTTTGGGATTTGTCTCATATTTTCCTGTCCCTGATCCTAGAGTAGGTAGAATCGAGCACCTATTCTTCTCGGATGAGGACGAAAAATTCGGAGGGCCCGAATCCCTATAGCAACAAGAAAAATAAGAACAAGAAAAGTGAAGTGTAACTGCCAAGTGCAGCGGAACCTCCTAGAATAAAAACCTCAACACAGAATAGTGTCAAGAATTATTTTTTTTTAAATGAGCTTGGCAATATTGCACACAAGCACGTGCACACATGATCTACAGATTTTGCACATATGGCTAAACGACGTGATTGGTAAAAGAACCAGATCATACAAAATCATCACCAAGTCGATATCGCAGACATACAATACAAGACAATAATAATACGAAGAGACTACCACCGCCCTCTGAGGACAATTTGGACCAATTAGATTTGCTGCAGTACGAACAATGCATGCATGGCTAATAGTGACCTGTGACACATAAAAGAAAAAAAAAATGTTCCACAAGATGGAACAGAGGTGCAATCACCAGAAGGGGCTAAACGTCACATTTCATTTTATCGGTTGTGAGATGTCACCGAATTTTGAAGGTCTAAAGAGAGACACTGGTTTAATCATTTTTCTATCTTACATGATCGTATGTGCAAGTTTCAAGGCTTAATTCAGCATTTTCTGGGGCAAGGCTGTGGTTCGACCGACACTAAGCTTTTATGTCATTTTTTTTTTTAGAACTAAGTTTAGAATCAGGATTTTGGTAACATAGCATTGGAAGTGTTGCTATTATCCTGTTTAATTTCAGTAGAGAGCAAACTGCTGATGTCCGATTCGTATCCACAGCCAAAAATAATCCTTTGGCAATAGAATGACCTCTAGCTGAAAATAGCCATTTGCTATTTCCATGGTAGATCCTACGCCAGGGGGCATTCACAGAGCACGTGCGCTCCGACTTTGACCCATCCCACAAGGATATGGCCATTGAAATGTTGAATGCCCATGGTAAAACCTACAAATTTTGACAGTGTAAATGGTATTTTGCTCAGGCCATTTGAGCCTCTCATTAGAAACATAATCCCTGCTTGATATTTGTAGTTATAATCTACATGTCACTTTACTAATTTAAATAAATAAATAAATGAGTAAATAAAACTGAACTTTTTTAATTCCGGACTATAAGTGAAAACTCTGCGTACATTTTAAAGATACAGCCTCCCCATCCCTCCTCATGTACACTTTCTCTCGGAGCGTACGTATCTTATAGACGGCCCCCAATGGCGACGTGCATGTAATCATATTCACCATTCCGTGATTCCTTCTCTGCACTGCAAACAGAGCAGTCATCCAGCCATCGCACGAAACTGGTTTTCAAATCTGATACCAAGGTACCCGAACAAATACCCAGTGAAAACCAGGCCTATTCGACACCAACAAAATTAACGAGAACATGCACGGCTGCAGATCTGCCACTCCCACCTCTGAAATCAGGCAATATGTTTGCAATGCCCCATTCATTGGCACCGGTTTACTGGCATGCTGAGTGCTGACGTCTGCCGGGTGTCAAGGACGCGAGCCCTGTCACAAAAGATCAGGAAGTGCCCGGTGTGGTGTTTACGGGCAAAATTGGTGGCACACGGGTTTTCTTTCGCCCATTTTTTAAACACTAGGTCAAGGTATTCAATGTACGCACGGCAACCACACAAATTAATCAGCCGTTCTATGAAAAAACACTGTATGCATCAAAACAAAATGAATATTGTTACAAGAACGTAGGTTCCCCCTAGTTTTTTTTGTTTTTTTTTATTATTGCGCTAGGGGTACGTATCTCATAGCCTTCTGTGACTCCAGGGGTAGAGAGCACCTCCCGAAATACTCGTAACAACAGCTTTAATTAATAATCTTTCAGATTTTCTTTTTGTTTTCCTTTTTTTTTTTTTTGGTTGAAAGGATAAGGGACAGGGTTAGGGATTCGATATGATTTAGTGTTGAGGATTATGACGGGGTTGAGGTTAGGTACGTATACATACGCGCCCCTGGCGCAAAACGCTTAGGGTACGTACGTGCTTATAACAACACCCAGACAACATTTTTACCACAGAGGCAATGCACATTTGGCGCTACCCTCCAATTCATTTTCTGTTCATTTTCTATTCTGTGGGGGGGGGGGGGGGGGAAGAAAGTAGCCGTACAAAAGCATAGCTCAGATTGAGAGATAGAACACCATTTATTTATTTAAGAAAATGATGTTAAACAATGAATAATTTGACCAAGATTTTGACCAAGATTGGCATACACAATCTTCTCCTGTAACATGGCAGAAATTGTGCCATGAATCTGGGCAGGTGTGGATAAGATACCCGGCTTACCTCCGACCTCCCTCTCAGTCCTCCCCCCCCCCTGTCTCTTTCTATCCTCCTCTCCTCCCCCACTCCCAAATTACCCTATTAGTCTACCTCCTCCTCCCATGTCATTCCCTCCCTTTCTCTCTCCCTTCCCACCTCTTTCTCTCTCTTCCCACCTCTTTCTCTCTCTTCCCACCTCTTTCTCTCTCCCTTCCCACCTCTTTCTCTCTCCCTTCCCACCTCTTTCTCTCTCCCTTCCCACCTCTTTCTCTCTCCCTTCCCACCTCTTTCTCTCTCCCTTCCCACCTCTTTCTCTCTCCCTTCCCACCTCTTTCTCTCTCCCTTCCCACCTCTTTCTCTCTCTTCCCATGTCCCCTCCTCCCTCTAATCTATCTCTGTTTCCTCCATATCCCGTTCCCACATTTTCTTCCATACCACTCCCTCGCCTCCCGTCTCGTTCTTCCCTATCCCCCCTCCCCATCCCCTTCGCCCTCTCTTTCTATGCCATTTCCTCCCTCTCTCTCCCTTCTCCTTTTCCACCCCCACCCCTCCCCAGCCTTTTCCTCTATCCCTTTTTCCTCCCTACATGTTCGTATCCACCACACTCCCCTCTCTTCCCTACCCCCCGCCCTATCTCCTTCCCTCTCTCTCTCTCTCTCTTTCTCTCTCTCTCTCTCTCTCTCTCTCTCTCTCTATCTATCTATCTATCTCTCTGACAGCTTCTGTAAAACGAGATCTGCTTATATTTTCCTCACACTCTGGCGACTTTATAAAGCTGTTAAAATGTTCAAAAGATAATTATTGCCGCATTAACTTCTTGAAACAACCTGATTTTTATGTTTAACTCCATAAGCCATGAAACATGAACACGGTTTACTGCCTTAGCCAAGCCGTAGGTCCAGATCTAGGTTTCGCTAGCAACAGAACTTAGATTCGATGCAAGGACTAATAGAAATTATCGTTACACTAAATGTCCTTACAAAATACATAGATGTGATATCAAAAGTTGATTTTCGACGAGGAATATATAAAGAAAGGCGAAGAACAGATAAAAAGTGAAGGACGAAAGGCGAAGGACGAACTTCCCCTTCACACTTTTTGATTGTACCCGTACTAGACGAAAATGAGTCTCCTTTTTTGAGGCTTAAATAATTATTTTCTTGGTGCCACAAGGATTCAGACATTATTGTTTTCTAAGAACAGACAATGCGGAAGACACTCTGATACGGCTTATTCGAGGAATCGAACTGGATACATCAGATTAAGTGATTTACTGCTGGTTGTTATTGTTTCCTATCACGACACATTGAACTCTCAGGTGTCGGTTGATAATTCTAGAAAACACGCAAATTTAAATCTCTTCTTAATTTTCTTCTTCCTCTTCGCCATCTATCTGTCTATCCATCTATCTGTCTATCTATCTATCTATCTATCTATCTATCTATCTATCTATCTATCTATCTATCTATCTATCTATCTATCTATCTATCTATCTATCTATCTATCTATCTATCTATCTATCTATCTATCTATCTATCTATCCATCTATCCTCCTGGATATCACGCTTTGTTTAGTCATTGTCGCTGGGACATCTATCTGTCTGTCTGTCTATTCATCTATCTATCTATCTACCTATCTATCTATCTATCTATCTATCTATCTATCTATCTATCTATCTATCTATCTATCTATCTATCTATCTATCTATCTATCTATCTATCTATCTATCTATCTACCTACCCATCTGTCTTTCTATCTATTTTCTCTTCTCTCTTTCTCTCTCTCCCTCTGTCTTTCTCTGTCTCCGTCTCTCTCTCTCTCTCTCTCTCTCTCTCTCTCTCTGCCCGTATGTAAATGTGTGCTAGTCTACGTGTTTTAAATCAGTTACGCCTCCTGGAACCCAAGGTCGGCACGTAACCAGAGGGTCAACATTTTATCAGTAACTTCACTCAAATGAATACCAGCTCAGTGTCACTTCCGGGGATCAAACTATATTTTTTACAATGTGAAACAGAAGAATGGGAGGTGGGGGGATAGAACAGTTTTTTTTTTCATGCTGAAGGTAATACACAAAAAAAAAAAAACACAAATAAACGGCGATAGCTAAGGGTAGCTATGCCCAATTTGAAACAACTGTCGCGGATCGCTCTAGACATCCAGGTAATATGAAATGAGACATTCGATTCGATTGTTCTTCTCCCTTTCTATCCCCATCCCCTTTTGCTTTTTGTTTTTTGAAATTGTATTGTTTCATTTCCATTCTGTTTTTGAAATTGTATTGTTTCATTTCCATTCTGTTTTTGAAATTGTATTGTTTCATTTCCATTCTGTTTTTGAAATTGTATTGTTTCATTTCCATTCTGTTTTTGAAATTGTATTGTTTCATTTCCATTCTGTTTTTGAAATTGTATTGTTTCATTTCCATTCTGTTTTTGAAATTGTATTGTTTCATTTCCATTCTGTTTTTGAAATTGTATTGTTTCATTTCCATTCTGTTTTTGAAATTGTATTGTTTCGTTTCCATTCTGTTTTTGAAATTGTATTGTTTCATTTCCATTCTGTTTTTGAAATTGTATTGTTTCATTTCCATTCTGTTTTTGAAATTGTATTGTTTCATTTCCATTCTGTTTTTGAAATTGTATTGTTTCATTTCCATTCTGTTTTTGAAATTGTATTGTTTCATTTCCATTCTGTTTTTGAAATTGCTTTATAAAGTTTAGATAATTAAAATCCAGGACGGGATAAGACAATATTAAAGATGCCATGAACTGTTTCATATTTGATATTACTAGCCATTTAAACAATTACAGTTCATAGTATGTTTATCGTGTATTGTTCACGCGCATCTATGTAGACCTGGAAGTAAAATTAACAATTTGATTAAATGATTCTGATTTGAGTAAGGCAGTTGTTGTAAGTACGTACGCACCCCAACCGTTTTGCGTTAGGAGCGCTTACGACAGTATACATACTTACCCCTAACCCCTTATCCTCAGCCCTAAATCTTATCGAATCCCTAACCCTGTCCCCTACCCTTTCAAGCAAAAACAAAAACAAAACAAAAAAACCCCCCAAAAAATCAGGAGGAAAAGAAAAAGAAAATCTGAAAGAATAATTAATTAAGGCTGTTGTTAGGAGTATTTCGGGGGGGGGGGGGGGAGGGAGCTCTCTAGCTTTGGCGCCACAAAAGGCCTTAAAATACGACGTACCCTAGCGCAAAAATCTTGGGGGACGTACGTACTTGTAAAACATTCCTCCAGCTATGGGAAGCTACGTCCAATTTGAAAACGACTGTCATGGTTACATTGCTCTAAAATACGCTTCTCTTCCCCCCCCCCCCTTATTTTTATTTTTTTTGTTAAATTGTTTTGTTTCACTTCCATGCTGTTTTTGAAATAACTGCATAAAGTTGTGACTATTAAAAATTAGTGCAGGACACGACCAGATTAAATATGTCATCAACTGTTTCATTAATTAGCGATTTCAACAATTATAGTTCATAATGTGTTTATTTTGTATTGCCCAAGCCCATTATTATGGACCCGGAAGTAAAATTAACGAGTTGATTAAATCATAATTATTATAAAGGAATAAGGCCTTTTTTGTCATCACGAAAGGCTTTTTAACCGCTGATCCCTAAGTTCTATAAAATATCAGAATACACATGGGAAAAGGTAAAGGTGTGCGTGCGCATATTTCAAAAGATCCCGGTGTTCACGTCATTTTTAACACTTTCGTTGATACTGAGCCCCAACTGAATTGAACAGAAGAAGGTGGTCCGACATTTTGCTGCCGCTAAATATAAAATTTGGATCGGATCACGGTGCGAAAAAAAAGACATCAACACAAACGTGTTTCGTTTGTTTGTCATTGGATTGTCATTCTACTTCACATATTGGATTACCACTGTGTGCTTGGATTTGGATCACTTTTTTGCGTGTTGTTCATTCCAGGATATAAAGCCTCCAATGTAATCGGGGCAAATCATCTAGTGATTACTATTTGATTAAGGCTGTTGTTATAACCACGTACGCATCACAAATGTTTTGCAGTAAGGGCGCGTAAGTATACATACTAAGTCTTATCCCTAACGCCGTCCTAATCCTCAAACCTAAATCTTATCGAATCCCTAACCCGTTACCCTTTCAGCCAAAAATTAGGAGGAAAACAAAAGATAGACAGATAGACAGCCAGATAGATAGACAGACAGACAAACGGACAAACAGACATACAGACAGATTGACAGATTGATAGATAGATAGATAGATAGATAGATAGATAGATAGATAGATAGATAGATAGATAGATAGATAGATAGATAGATAGATAGATAGATAGATATAGATAGATAGATAGATAGATAGATAGATAGATAGATAGAGAGGCAGACAGATGGATGGGTAGATAGATAGATAGATAGATAGATAGATAGATAAATAGATAGATATAGATAGATAGATAGATAGATAGATAGATAGATAGATAGATAGATAGATAGATAGATAGATAGATAGATAGATAGATAAGTAGATAGACAGATAGATAGATAGATAGATAGATAGATAGATAGATAGATAGATAGATAGATAGATAGATAGATAGATAGATAGATAGATAGATAGATAGATAGATATCACACGTCTACTTACGTTAAACAGGAAAATAAAGAAAATGTC
The DNA here is from genome assembly GCA_963931925.1 of Onchidella celtica. Taxonomy (NCBI): domain Eukaryota; kingdom Metazoa; phylum Mollusca; class Gastropoda; order Systellommatophora; family Onchidiidae; genus Onchidella; species Onchidella celtica. Next base: position 43,048,752 of record OZ007575.1, on the reverse strand, counting down.
CCCAAAACACCTTAATCACAAAATAAAACCGAATGTGAGAACAATTGCAAGGCAGAATAACTACCAAAAGATAACCATAACATGTCTCTGTCCACATGATATCAATTACATCACATGATTTAACAGTTTATTACTATCATTATTCAAAAATTTATATTACCAAAACGGAAGTTTCATTGTTTTGCACAGTCAAGTGCGAAAAATACGGAAGTTTTATCGTAGTTTTTTTTTTTGTAAGACTTTGGTTTTGGTAACTTGGCAGTTCGTACGTTGTTTTTTTTTTTTTATCAAAGCTACAGTGTTTATTGTTAGCTGCATCTGGCTATCTGCGCTTACCAACTATCTGCAACTATCATTATGTAGCTGCCTTTATCCGTATGTTATCAGTGTCGAAAAGAAAACAATTATAATAGTTTGTGGACTTCCTTGATATAATGTTACTAAGAGGGCCACTGACTGAAATGATGTTTAATGTCCTTCTGTCAGGGGGTGGGGTATATCAGACGACTGGCTGGCACAAGATAAATGTTATTTATGTAATTATTATTATTGCATGTTGCGCACGTTAAAGATACCTTGGCAGTTGGAAATCGTAAAGAGCAGGCCGAACAGGCCGCTGCCCGGGCAAAATTCAAATTAATAGATTAAAATTTATCCCTATCACCCCCCATATCACCAACAAGAATGTATAATTCATTATTAAATAAATATTAATATATATTCGATATTATTATAATACTTTAGAATACAAGTTGTGAGTTGTGAACTGTTGTGAGTTGTGAACTGCGCCTAACAGGCTGCGTTACAATTTGCTCTGAGATAGAGAGAGGTAGGGAGAGTGAGAGAGAGAGAGAGAGAGGGTGAGAAAAAGAAAGAGAGAGAGAGAGAGGGGTGCAAATCGAGAGAACAAGTCTTTCTGTAAAGCGCATAGAGCATTTTTTAAAAATGGATATATGCGCTATATAAATGCCATCCATTATTATAATTATTAATTAACCACGTATGCAGGTGCACGGGGTCACACTCATGTCCGGGCCGGATTTAGAGGAAGAGAGGCCCTGGGCTATTCTAGCTGTGAGGCCCCTATCAATACCCTACCTTCACACCCAGGGGGAGATGGACGTGTTTTTAATTTGAGTACCACCGGTGATAATGATAATTATTGATAGGTGTTTAAAATTCCCCAGACCGCAATTCCTTCTCGAAAGGATATAAGCGAGTGAAATTACAAAAGATTTTGTTCAGAAACTGCAGTGTATTCTGACATTTTATGTTAGAAAAGGTTAAAGCGTGTTATAAAATATCATGCAGATTGGCCTACGGTGCCCCCACCCCCCTTCCCCTTTATATTTTGATACCTTAGGCTTCAACCTACCAAGCCTAATGGTAAATCCAGCACTGATCCATGTGCAACCACTATCCGACACTACCACTTCAACTACCACTATCTATTGTTATTACAAAAAACTTCACTATCTGTCAGTCCCATTACATCTACTTCCTCCACAAACACTAATGCTACGGTACCAGGACACTTTGCCCATTCAACTGTCAAGGAATACTTATTATCGCAAGGGATCTAGAGTAAACACTAGTGCCGACTAATTAATGACATTTAGGCATCACGTCTGTCAGGCATAATGTCCGGCGAACGCCACTTAAATCAGTCCTGTATTGGAAATATTACTGACTGGCTTATGATGTTTCCCTTAAGTCTTGTATGTTTTCTACGGCATGAAAGTATAGTTGTAAGTACACGGGAGAGAGAGAGAGGGAGAGAGAGAGGGGAGAGAGAGAGAGAGAGAGAGAGAGAGAGAGACAGAGAGAGAGAGAGAGAGACAGAGAGAGAGACAGAGAGAGAGAGAGAGACAGAGAGAGAGAGAGAGAGACAGGCAGACAGACAGATAGACAGAGAGAGAGAGAGAGAGAGAGAGTTGTTACTATTTCACCGTAAAACTTTGGGTCAACTTCGTCGAGGCCGGCGCTACGTGAATACGCTCCATGATGATTATTATTATCACACCTATAAATGTTACAGTGTATACCAACACAACTGAAAATCTTAAAGATAAGCAGATGCTTGGGCGAGACAGGACGGCACTGAGGAAGTCAGACACAGAAAGGTGAAGCGGTTTCAAGTATTAGGTTCCCTAGTTAGTGCTAAAAAATGCTGGAGTGAAGGAAAGAAGAAAAACAAGTGATTGGGGCAGGGCTCGAACCCACGACCCCTTGCCACAGCACTAGACGCCTTGCATGATATGAAGACGAAAGCTTATTTGCTTAACAGTTGGGCTATTCCGTCAGTAGTATTTCCAATACCGGACTGATTTAAGTAGCGTTCGCCGGACATTATTATTATTTTTTTAAATGGGTGGGGGGTTGGGTGGGGGGGGGGAGTGAATGACTGCAGCCGAACTATCAATCAATGGTATCTTTCTGATTTGGGTGTATCCGTTCGCTAGGCCAAACCCCGCCCCCACGTCAGCCCCCCCCCCCCCCCAACCTCTTGCCCTCTTTCATTTCCACTACTACTGATACTAGAACTACTACTAAAACGGATCCAGAAGATGAAGGTCTAAGTATCTAAAATCCATTTTTTTTTTTACGGTGAATGTCCACGGGACCAAACATTACGATATTTAGTGTATTGCCTCAGTTTTTGATAGTACGCTATGTTTACACATCCTTTAAGGACAAACTTGAATCCTTGACATTGTTTATTTGCGCGTTTTTGGACACCAGATTATGAGACGTAATTTTTGTCGAGTAGAATCGAAAAGTGTGATCGGAAATTTCGATTGTCGGGACTCGCTAGTAACTACAAAAATGGAAATCTGATATTTAAACACCCTGAGCACGTCCTTGCATCGGTTGCCGAGACTCTTTACCTCTGATTTACCTACTTCTGTTTTTTTTTTTTTTTTAAACATGGTAATCCTAACGCCCAAAAATGTAAACCCCCCCCCCCCGCCCCCTCCCCCCCCCCAAAAAAAAACAACAACAACAACATCCGGTTTTAAATAAAAACACTGAACATTTATTTGATTCTGTACAATACAAGACAGAACACAACGCACACTTACATAATCATACATACTGATCTCAATGCACTGTCACCTATCGACGTACGGTGCAGCGCACATCAAGCACACATGAGCCTATCAACATTCATTTTTAGCGTGTATACTCCAATACCTATTCACCTTTTTAAATGCATAATTCTTATCCATATTACGTCATAGACGACACTGCACAAATATATATACATATAATGGAAAGGTAAACACTAGAAGTCTTACAAAAAAAAAATCAGGACGTAAGGTTGAATGGAAACTGTCTCAAGGACGCAGGGCGTTCGACGAAAAGGATCTGCGCAGAATACTGGTTCTAAACATATTTGAATCATTCATGTGCGTTTTGTGTTGTAGAAGTTATGGAAACCGGTAGATCAATAATCGACCATCTGTTGAAACACACTGAAAACACGTCTAATGTTTACGTGGCAATAAATCTTTTAATAATAATCAATAAATCAATAATGCATTTATTTCAAATCAGTAAACTCTTTACACAAGCCGTTACACAAGCAGTTTTCGAAACGTTTAATACGTTAAGGTTAAGAGCACTCAGAATGAATGTGT